>JBCNYH010000026.1:13786943-13802438 GCA_039654325.1 Tandanus tandanus
ATATATACACACACAATATACAATACTGCCTACTGTTTTTTTTTCTTCATGTTTTCTTTACAACTTTTATTTAATGTTCTTTTGAGTTAATTCTTGTAAAGCACATTGAACTGCCTCTGTGTATGAAATGTGCTATATAAATAAACTTGCCTTGTAATCTGATGCTTGAGTGTTAAAGGATGATTTGCTTGGAGGTTGTCATGTGTATTAAATGTGTAAAAAAGAACCTTATTCATTAAAGGTAGATGTAAAGAGAAGTCCTCCCACCACCAGAGCGTAGCTTCAACTGGAGGGGGGCCATGTGCACCAAAGCGCCATGGTGCAGCATTACGCACGGTGCTCACCACAGTATTTATACATTTCAGGCATGAGAACAGGCAACTTGAAAAAACTTGAAAAGGTTGCAGCACTGGGGGGACACCCCCATAAAGTTTTTCAAAATGACAAGGTTTTAGGAAGCATTTGGGGCCTATTTAGAGCATTAAATGCAAGTTTTTAAGGCAAGTTATAAAAACATAATTTCAACAAAATATTTATGTAACACACTGCCAAATGACATTTGCACATACATCATAATACATGTTAAAGTAAGAAACATTAAATTTAGTGACAATTTTAAGAGACAATAATAATTATAAGAGAGACACATTAATATTCTTTACTTTCAAAATGTACCTCTACTACTACTACTGTTTGGATATAGACTATACTCTTCAATGCACATGTATAGAAAAAAAATAACATGATTGATGTAAAGTGTGAATACAAAAATAATGAAACATTCAATAGGTTTTTTTGCTAGAGAGCTTTTTTAACAACAGTTTTGTCTGTTTTGTCACTTGGTAGGCTTTGTAAGCCTTACTATTTTTGACATGTGCCTCAATGTTTTTAGTCTTTCTTCTTTTGCATCTTTCCTGAATTTTATGATTGCCTCTTTTACAGCCTTTTCTACATTTCTTTTGTGATGTGCCTTATTCTCAATTTTTTTTTTCTCAGTTGCAGCCTCTTTTTATGGCTCTCTTTCTGCTTCCTTTTCTCTAAAAGGTTCTTCTTATATCTGCTTGCTGCTTTCTTCATGTTGGAGCATAATGCACTATCAATCTGTTTCCCAGGTTGCCTGGAAAAACGCTGGATGGCAGTCTGGTTTCTGGACATAAGTTTTAATCCTGCGGAGAAGCGATTGCTGAACAAGTATCGAAGTATGCAAGGCAAAGCATAAAGACGAAAGTAAATAGAACCGCGTGTATTTCTGCGTGCGTGTTCCGATTGCAAGCAAGATAATAACAAGTCCCCCCTCCCCCCACATTGCCAGAATAAGAGGACTTATGTTAAAAAATGATTTAGCAAAACTTATTCATGCCTTTATTGCAAGTAGGCTTGACTACTGTAATGGCCTCTTCATAGGCCTTCCTAAAAAGACCACCAAAAAGCTTCAACTGATCCAAAATGCAGCAGCCAGTGTTCTTACAACAACAAAAAGAACTGACCACATTTCTCCACTTTTAAGATCCCTGCACTGGCTCCCAGTAAGTTATAGAATTGCAAGCAAGGGAGTGTCTTCACACACACACACACACACACACACACACACACACATACACACACACACATAAAATACACACACAAACTTTTTTCTCAAATTTACACGATTCACAAGCAGTGACCAGGGCGTCATAAAAAAAAAAAACGAATTTCTGGCGAAAAACGAAAAATTCTCATGCCTGATACATTTACAGCAATAACATCGATGAATATTACCCACCACGAAATACATTTTGAAGCCTGACGAGTGCGAACATCAGGCTTTTCTTTATGTTGGTGACATTTGATAATATGTTCAGAGCATCTTATGAAAATATTTAGTTATTTACACCATGTTAGACGTAATGGATGCAGCTGCGCCATCCTCTCCACCTCCTGCACTCTGGAAGTGGACAATATGATGTTGAGACAAACGTAAATAAATATATAGAAAGAATTTTGATTCCAGATCAGTTAGATTTTAGAAGATTGTGTTCATAAAACATTTACTCACTCCTAATACAAAATAAAACAGTTGAATTGAATTATTGTGATAACATGGATCTAACATATGATAGGGCGTAAATTTAAATGTGTGAAGGACTTCAGTAGTTATAATGGTTCTTCTCCCAATACATTTCAACAAAGTGACTTTCACCCCCACACCACCTCTGTCACCAATTCGTACTTTCTCCAGAATATTCATGGCTCAGAGTTTGCGTACAGGTGCACACATTCTCCCGTCAAGTAGGTTTTTTTATGTATCACAACCTTTGCATGGAAAGTGACATATGCCACTTTCAGGCCTTGTTTTGTACGTATGCCACGTTTATGAATGAGGCCCCACGTGTGGTTTTAAAAATTGGTATAAAAGTAGCATCCATCAAAGGCCAAACCTTTACAAGCAAATATGGGTCATGGCTCACCCCTTTGTGCCAACGTTCATGAGAGAAGTCTAATAATAATAATAATAATAATAATAATAATAATAATAATAACAATAATAATAATAATAATAATAATAATAACAATAATAATAATAATAATAATAATAATACATTATTGTTGTTATAATAATAATAATAATAATTATTATTATTATTATTATTATTATTATTATTATTATTATTATTATTCCCAGGATGGATCATCAGCACCAGACACTAACATTTAAGTAACTTACCGGATAGATCATCAGCACCTCCCACAGTCCCAAAACATGTATAGTAGGCCAATTAGCTGTTCCAAATCATCCCTAGGTGTGAGTGTGAATGGTTGTGTATTTTGGCCCTGCGATGGCCTGTAAAGCTGTCCAGGGTGTACCCCGCCCTCGCTCAGAGTCGGCTGAGATGGGTCCCTGCCTCCCCACAACCATAATTAGAAAGAACCGGCTTAGAAAATGAATGAATGAAGTTAATTGTTATTATTATTATTATTATTATTATTATAAAATAACACTAAGGCAATTTTTTAACAGCTTTGTCAGACATGTGGGTTATCAGGTTTATTCATGGGGCCATATATTTTCACATTTCCGGGTCGCATTTCCTGTCATCATGATTATTATCACTTGTCATTCATATAAATATTCTTTGCAAATCACCCACAACAGATGTGATAGACAAAATAGATGTTTTCATTTTATTTAGTTAGAGGATGAGTCCATGGTCTTACCTCTAGCAGATGAACCTTTTCTTTATGCACTTTATTAGCCTCAATCTGAGCCTGGAAACAAAACATCATAAACAGTTGCCGTTAGAAATTTACATACACTCATCATGGACATGAATGTCATGGCACTGTTAAGCTTTTAATATTCTCTTTGAACTGTTCTCTTTCAGGAAAAGAATGATTATGGCAATGACAACATACACCTTTGATATTCAGTCATTCGTTTTCCGAACCGCTTTATCTTACTATGGTCCCAGGGAGGCCAGATCCCAGGGAGGCCGACTCTGGCCAAAGGAGGACAATTAGCCTCATGTGCATGTCTTTGGACTGTGGGAAGAAACCCGAGTACCTGACTGATGGTCAATCAGTCCATCCAGTCCAATAGTCTACAACCCAGGGATTACCAAAGCACAAGAACTACAAGTCTGACAAGAACTAGAAACTTCTGGAACAGTGGTATCACCGTCTACATACACTGTTTTGCCTCCATAGGTCACATGACCTGGCAGTCATCATTAATTGAAATTACCATTTTCAAAAACTCTGCACCGTTCAACTACTTGACAAAAATCATGAAACTTAATATGTATGATACATATAATACAGGTTCCACTTCTCACAAGGAATAATTTTGCCACCTGGACCTTTCATGTCTGCCATACTGGATTTTGTGCTAATTTGCATAATTAGGATTTCAGCAAAAATTACTCTTCTGAATCTGAAACGTCATCTTGAAACTATTCCAAACTTAAAGTGCAAGAAGAGAAGCTGATAGGTTAAAAAACATGGCCACCACAAGACAAAGAATTTGAATAATTTCATAATTATTATGCAACTGAGTCAATATCATTCACCGTTGAAATCATTCTAAAAACGGAAAACCTTATTGAGAGGATATTTCATATTCAAAAGCAATCCATTAAAAAACACAGATTCCACAAAACATTTGAGCACACCTATTTTAACCCAATATTTTTAATATGTAAAAAATATATTTAAAAATCTTCTTATGATAAGATGTTTTATATGGCATTCTTATAGGCTCTTATAGAGCATATGCTTTAACTAAGGGGTCTACAACACTGTTGCTGGAAAGCTACCTTCCGGAACACTTTGGCATTCATAAACAATGTTTGTGGATGCACAGTTGAGCTTGCCCCTTATGTTAAACTGTTTTGGTTGGGTCCAGAGATGCTTGTTGCTTTGTTGCATGGGACTGTCCCATTTTGGTCAGCAGTGGAAATAGTAAAAAAAGAAAAATCCTTTAGGAGCAAAGTCTGGCTACCATAACTAGATGTACAGTATGTCTGGACAAGTAAAGGTGAGGCCTTTAACCCCAAGAACACTGATACAGCCATTAAGCATGATGGTGGTAGCATCAAGGAGGGTGATCACAGACTTCTTCAGCATATCCTCAAACCATTATTGGCCCTTTATTGGCCCATTATTGGATTATTATAACTTGGCATAGTTATAATGAAATTTCCTCCCAGTGCGGACCTAATGAACATTTTAGCATTTTGGGAGATTTCAGGAATTTTTTCAACATGATCCCATGCAAGGATCACCTCCAAAATGTACTGGTTTGTCACTTGTTCCACAGTCCACTTAATAACAAATCATCCAAATCCCTGCATAACTTTTGAATTATCTTTCACACAACCAATCAATCAAACAAACAAACAAACAAACAAGCAAACGAACAGACAAACAAACCAACATAGGTGAAAACATTACCTCTTGGCGGAGATATTAATAAACTTAAGACTAAGTAATATGACAACTGAAAAGAGGAACTTGTTTCTCAAATATTATACATTCTAATAGAGAGTTAGAGAGTTACATACAGACCACACGTCGTCCAGTGGTTTAAGCCAATGTTTTAGTTTTTTTTTTTTTGTTTTTAATTTTTATTCAAAAAAAGGTGAATGGACTCATGAACTGAGTCCACCAAGTGAGTATTTTGTGGGGATTTTTTAATTAATTAATTAATATCTTTTTTTGGTTTAAAGTATTGCAATATTTTTTTCCTTTTCAAAAGCTGCTTTTTAAAGGCTCCATCCCTAACTGACCCATGCTTCCTATATACTTCCATAGGGATGTAATAAGAGTGTGTGCAGTGCACTTCTTGTCAAGTAGTCCACTGTTGGGACACAGCTTGAGTTTGCTTTGCTGTGCTAGAGAAATGTGTCCATGCCTAACTTACCATACATTATATCTATTGTCAACGGTTATGTGTTTGGCCTGTTTTCCCTCACTGTTTCTGCCTCTTGGACCTGCCTCTGATTTTGTATTGTCATAAATGGTCTCAGCCTGCCTCCTGGACTTCGTCTCTGGATAATCTCTATGTCGTATGTCTGATGTTACTTCTGCCCATTTATTATTTATGAGACTGAACTGTGATTTTGTATTAGACTGCATGTCTTTTATTATTTTATACCCATATTACCAGCAATTGCATCTAGCCTCATACCCTCTTCATAACAGGTTAAAAAGTCGGGATGCTGTGTGATGTTGAGTGACACATGAAGCACAAAATACAATCATACAGATTACTGATTGTTGAGTGACTCAAGTCACATAAAGCAAGATTGGTTAAGAATTTAACTTTCAGAAGTCCAAGAATTATTGTCATCAGTTTCCAAATACTTAATGAGTGTTGTTAAAAACAATGAAGTACAACAAAGTTAATCAGATTGAACATAAAATACTTATGTGTATTGTATTCAACTAAATATACACCACCCTGCCAAAGAAAAGTCACCACCAGGATTTGAATGACAAAACAGGTAAGAGCATTTGATTGGACAGTTACTGTAGTAATTAATATGTTTCAGCTGGCAACATGTTATTTTACCTTAACTGATGCAGTTGGTACCTTTGAATTTCACAAACAACTGTGTCGGAAGACATATGTGGTCATGAAAAAGATGCCACTGCATTTCAGAGAGATCGATTCTTCAATTATTAAACAAACAAACAACTAAGGAGACTGCAGGAATTAGTAAACTTGTGTTAAGAACTGTTTAACACAATATTAAAACCTAGAAGGATCATGTGTAATGTGGTCAGTAAAAGTCTTGATTAACTGTGATCAGAGATCATGTAAACACTTGGTGAAGTCGAATTGTAAAATGGGCATCAAAACTCAGTTATGTTTAATAGTAAAAGTACTCAAAGGATTGAAATTAAAGATCTGTGTAGCCATAAGAAAACCTCTTGTTAGTGAGAAAAATGCTTCAGTTTGCTAAGGAGTATAACAATCTGACTATGGGACAACAGAAATAGGTCAAGTAATTTAATGAGTTCAGATTTACCTTATTACAGAGCAATGAGCATGTCAGGGAACTCATTAAGCGATGTACCCATCATGCCTGTAGGAGCCAATATTGGTTAGTGTAATTAAGATTTAGTGGTAGGATGTGGTGTGTATTTATACGTTTGTTATTATTTTTTGGATGCCATTATTACTTCTTCTGTTTCGGTAAATCCCTGAATGGCATTGTTCTTTATGGTAAATATCTAATGATCCCATTGTTACATAACACTTGTACTATGCACTGCACATGCGCGTTTTTTTATCTGTGCTAGTTTGGGGTGAAAAGGCTTTTTGACCGTTACAATACGGTTAGAACACCGTTAGGTTACCATTAGAATACTGTTAAACTACTGTGGAACACCCAAGGAGTATTTTCAAATGTGGCGGATCTGAGAGAATCTTGGATATATTTGAATGAAAATATAATCTGGATGTACAACAACATGGACAATAAACATGCAAAAGGACTGTCTACCTCTTCTGTGACTTTGTGAGTAAGAAATTAAAATGATGCAAACAAGTCAAGCCCACTGAAACCTGCCTACTGCTAATAACTTTGAGTGGATTTGTAATTAAGATAAGTTAAGCCACTATAATGGCTCTTGAATTAGTTTTATGATCTGGGTTTGCTTTGATTGATCGAGGCTAAGCAATATTATGTGGCAAAAAAATTAAGTCAGCTAATGACCTGAATGTACTGAATGGCCAGGTTAACCCATCAATGGACTTTTTATTCCCTTATGGCACGGCTACAAAATTTGTACTCAAATAGTGAAGGAGTGGTTCAGGGAACACGAGAAAACATTTGCATACATGAACTGGCACCACAGAGTCCTGACCTTAACCCCAGTAAAATGGTTGAGATGCACTGGAGAAATTTTTCATGCAATGGTTTGACTTTCCTATCCTCAACACAAGAGCTTGATAAAAAAGACATACAACTGTGCACTGAAAAAAAAAGTTGTGACAGTTCATAGGTTTATTTAAACAATGCCATGGGCGAATAAATGCTGTAATCAAAGCGACTTTTTTTGGCATTGGGAGTTTAGGTTAAAAAGGATATGCAAATCATTGCATTGTCTGTTTATTTACATTTTATACAGCATCCCAACATTTTTATAATCAGGGTTATATGTGTATATATGTGTGGTGTGTTTGTATGTGCTACATTATTAAGGACCGGAACACATATTTAACCAACATTTTGGGAGGTGACAACATTGTTTGCTGTACCTTACTTCTTTAAGGGGTTTTTAGAATGGTTAGAATTAGGTTTGGGTTAGGCTTAGGTTATGAGATTTGTGATGATGAAACTCATTTGTGAAGATTCAGGTTAAGGTAAAGTAAAGAGGATGCATTATATCAGTAAATGTCCTTACAAGGTGTGTGTGTGTGTGTGTGTGTGTGTGTGTGTGTGTGTGTGTGTGTGTGTGTGTGTGTGTGTGTTCTTTGCCTTTCGCAGAAGCTGGATCTCCTGCTGTGTCGAGCTGAGGATCTCCAGGGCCTGTTCATGCTCTGTCTCCAGCTGCTGCCTTGCTTCTGCAGCCTTGCACATACGCTGACTCACACACAAAAAAATATATTTATAAGGATTTTTCTTTTATTTGTTAACTGGCAAAAAAATAAAAAAATCAGATTGTGCACAAATGAATGCTGCGGATGTTCCACAATATATTGGCAGGAGCTCTCTCTAATGTACTCTGCAGGTGCAACGAAACAGTGGAACTCTTCTAGGTTCAACAAGTCTTATGAGCATAGAATGTGAAACTTCAGGAGTTAAGTTTAAACTCAACTTCTTTGCTGTAACAGTAACTGTGCTTCATCACACTACCCTTTCACACAGTATTTTACTATAACAAAAGCACATTTCACTGGAAACACCTTGGAAGTGTTATTACATGCATATCACACAAGCATACAAAATACACACCAACAATCTTATATATTATATAACATAAATTTAGGATTTTTGACAAATCAGCAAGCATTACTTAGAAGCATAGCTTCTTCTGTACTGCTGCAAGTCAGAACAGGAAGTAAAGTCTGTAAAAGAGTTAAGTTTGTAAAATGAGATAAAGCAGTTTAAAAGGCCTGTATTGTTTTCCTCTCAGACAGAAGTACAGTTTCACACAGACACAGACACACACACAGACACAGACACACACACACACACACAATGTTTCCCACGTAATGGAGGAACAAGTACATTTCAGCATGTGAATAAATGACTCTACGGTATAATTCTTTGTATTGAATAAGTCTTCCAGATAAATGTTCCAATAAGAAATTAATCTATTTTGCATAAATATTGAGAAGATATGAAGGCAATTCACAACAAACTTCGCCCTACTCCATATTGAAAAATAAAATAAATAAATGAATAAATAAATAGAATTTCTGATGTAGCATTGTGAAGGTACAGGATCATAAATAAATGACCTATTAAACAAAATGAATGACTTGTTTTTTCATCTTAGACATTGTCCTGTCCCCTTCCATCAGCCCTCCATTATTCTCTTTATTCCATAATCAGTAATGACTGTGTGGAAAGGATAAACATATTTTCCATTACTGTTGTGGTGCATTTCCAGGGAAGCAGAAATAACAGACCATTCATTCATTCATTCATATGCTGAATTGCTTAATCCTACTAGGGTCGTGGAGATAGGCCTTTAGCCTATCTCAGCCGACAGTGGGTGAAGGCGGGGTACAACCTGAACAGCTTGCCAGTCCATTGCAGGGCCAGTAACAGATGAGTTTACTTTCAAGCCTTCTTGGGCATCATCTTATTCCTGCACCTTTAATACCACTTTGAGTTGTTTATAAGTTAAAATTTTTGTAACTTAGAGGTGAAAGGTTTTTCAGCTGGAATTATATATGAAACGAGAGATAAGAAACTGATGTGAGTTAATTTTGACAGAGATATGGTTTAAATCATCAATCACGGATGGAGCTATTAGCATCGAGGGGCTAACTATGTTCTGTGCCGACAGGAACTGCGTGCTCATTGGTAAATCCAGAGGAGGTGCTCTGTGCATTTACATCAATTACAACTAGTGTAATAATGCTAGGTTTGTCTCAAGCCATTGCTCACCATACATTGAGCTTCTGACTATAAAGTGTACACCATTCTATCCTGTCCAGCAAGTTTACTTTCATTTCCGTCACTGCTGTGTATGTGCCCCCCAACACTAACACAAAGAAGGCTCTGAATGGTCTCTACCAGACTATCAGTGAGTGCTGCTCACACGGAGGGCTTCTTCATTGTTGCAGGAGACTTTAACCAAGCCAACATGAAGACAGTTCTCCCAAATTTTCACCAGCATATGGATTGTGCAACCAGGGGAGTGAGAACATTAGACATGGTCTGCACTAACACAAAGGATGCATTCAGAGCAGCCCCCCTGCCCCCACCCTGAGGAGAGTCAACGCACGAAAGGCCCAGGCCTGAATAACATACCTGGGCAAGTGCATGGGGCTGTGCAGGTCAGCTGGCTTGTGTTCTAACGGACATCTTCAACACCTCACTGGACCAAGCCAAAATTCCATCCTGGTTCAAGACTGCCACCATCATCCCAGCGCCTAAGAAACCTCAAATTACATCACTCAATGACTACTGGCCGGTTGCACTCACTCCCATCATGATGAAGTGCTTTGAGAGGCTGGTTAAAGCGCACATCACCTCCAGACTCCCTCCCACATTAGACCCCTTCCAGATTGCCTACCGGCCAATCCGCTCCTCTGAGAACGGCATCTCCTCCACTCTTCACCTGAGCCTCCCTCACCTGAAGGAAAAGAACATCCATGTGCGGATGCTGTTCCTGGACTTCAGTCCAGCATTTAATACCATCATTCCACAGATGAACTGAGACCCCTGGGCTTCAGCAGCCTACTATGCAACTGGTTGCTGGACTTCCTCACTGAAACACCACAGCCAGGGCAGGTCGATGAGAACACCTCCAGTGTCATGACCCTTAGCACAGGCTCCCCTCAGGGGTGTGTCCTGAGCCCTCTGCTGTTCACCCTGATGACACATGACTGCATCCCCAGGGCTGCCACCAAACAAATTGTGAAGTATGCATATGATGAGGTAGGCCTCATCAGGGAAGACAACAGCCTGGCATATATAGAGGAGGTAGAGCAGATGGTGGGCTGGTGCAGAATCAACAACCTCATCCTGAACTTGGATAAAACTAAGGAGATCATTGTCAACTTCAGGAAAAATCAGCCCAGCCACACTCCACTTCTCATGAACAACACTGCTGTAGAGGTGGTCAGCAACATCAAGTTCCTGGGGCTGCACATCACAAATGACCTCACCTGATCTGTGAACACTGCGTCACTGGTCAAGAGGGCACTGCAGTGTCTGCACTTCCTGTGCAGGATGAGAAGAGCCCACCTTGCCCTGCCCATCCTCACCACATTATACAGAAGCACCATAGAGAGCATCTTGACCAGCTGCATCTCTGAGTGGTGTGGAGGCTGTAGTGCTTCTGCCTGGAAGACTGTGAGGAGAGTGGTGAGAACAGTAGAGAAGATCATTGGGACTTCTCATCCCCATTTCAAGATATTCTACCTAAGCGCTGGTTGTCTTGAGCCACAACCATCATAAGTGACCCCTCACACCCCCACTATGAACTATTCTCCCCGCTGGCCTCTCGAAAGAGGTTCTACAGCATTCAGTGCAGGACCACCAGGTTCTGTAATGGCTTTTTTTCCATCAAGACATTCAACAGTCTCAAAGAAAATTGCTGCTCATACCAGACATATATTTCCATACTGGTCAGCATATCATTTGTGCACTCATAGCTTTTAAATTTACTTCATATTATATACGAACAGTCTTCTTTTTAAATTATTTGTATTTTGTATTTTGCACTACTGTAATTCCACAGGTCACTTTCTCACAGTATTTTGCACTATTGTAAATTCCACCAGTCACTTTACTACTACACTTTATAGTATTTTTGCTGCTATTTATATCTACAGTTTCTATATTTCAATCCTGTGCTGAACCAATTGCAACGAAATCCCTTTCTTTCTAAACGAGCTGTATGTTGAATGACAATAAAAGTTGTCTAAGTCTAAAAGTCTAAGTCTGTCTATTTTAGTAATGCAATACTAAATTGCATTATATATTTCATACACCAAAAGTAATGAATTGGACTTGCTTAAGAGTAATCCCATGACTTATTTTATATGATGTGATGTATAAAGACCAAAACAGCTGTAACCCATCAGTGCATGGACTCCACAAGGTGTTGCCTCCATTGACTGGACTTGTTTGTCCAGCACATCCCATGTAATGGGATTTGGAGGCCAATTTTCTTCAAAGCATTCCTCATCAGTTATTGCTGTATAGCAGGGCGCATTATCCTGCTGAAAATAGTTACTGCCATTAGGGACCTAGTCTTTAACAATGTTTTTACTGTATATACATGTTAAAGTAACATCCACTGAATTCTAGGACCTAGGTTTTCTCAGCAGAATATGGACCAGAACACCACACTGGTGGCTTCCTTTCTTTGTATACTCCATAATGTTGTCATTTCTTTCCCATTAAAGTGACATACATGCACCCAGCTGACCATATGATGTAAAAAGGAATGTGATTCATCAGACCTCTTCCATTGTTCCACGGTCTAGTACTGATGCTCACATGACTATTGTAGGCACTTTTAGTGGTGGACATGGGTGAAGCATGTGTACTCTGACTAGTCTGCCAGCTAAGCAGCCTCATATACAGCAATCTGCAATGCACTGTGTTTAAATACCTTTCTATTATGGCCAGCTTTTAACTTTTTCAGCAATTTGTGCTCTTCTGTGGGATCAGACCACATGGGCTAGCCTTCATTCCCTATGTACGTCAGTGGGCCCTAGGTGCCCACAAATCTGTTCCTGTTTTACCATTTATCCTTCTTTTTACCATTTTTGGCAAGTACCACCAATGCATACCAGGAGCACCCTACAAGAGCTGTCATTTAGAAGATGCTCTGAAGTGGTCTAGCCGTGATAGTTTATATATACTGTATGTGTATGTTTCAGCATGATTCAGGTTAACTGACTCTTAAATAACAATAAGCAGAAAGAGGAAAAGCAAAGCAATTTAATGGAACATGAATAAATAGATAAACACATAAATGTTTTTTTAGAGGTATCTCAATAAACAGAGGTGTAAGGTAGACTTGGATGTAAACAGCTTTATCCTTTATTAGGGTTGCAGGGAATCTGACTTTGGGTGTAGGTGGTGTACACCCTGAACAGCTCACCAGAACATCAGAGAGACAATACACACACAAAACCATTCACACTCACATTCACACATGGGGATAATCAAGAATATCCAATTAGCCTAATGTGCATGTCTTTGGACTGTGGGAGGAAACTGGAGTAACCGGAAGAAATGTAAGCAAGCATGGGGAGGATGTACAAACTCCACACAGAAACACTCTCACCGAGCCCGGGACTCAATCCCAGGACCTTCTTGCTGTGAGGCGGACATGCAAACAACTACGCCACTGTGACACAATGATAATCATAAATGAATTTATAAGTATCATAAAGAATCAAAGGACTGAATTAATGAAAACATATGTCAAATGACAATTGTCTTTAGTCATTCCTGACAAAAAGGAAAATCCACATAGTATTTGTTAATACATCTTGTGCAGTATTTATCAATGAATTATGAAGGTCATAAGGCTGTGCCTGATTTACAACTGCAATTATAACTAATAAAAAAGTAAATGTCTCTCACCTTTAGGGTCTGCTCAACATTTTCCAGTTTGCCTCTGAGCTCATCTTTTTCCCGTCTTGCCAAGTCCCTCTGCTCACTTACTCTTGCCAATGTCTCTCTGAGCTGCTCATAGTCCGACTTCACCTTTATGTATGTGACAGACAGCACCAGGGAAAAAAGGGGGAAAGACCATTTACACATTCTTGTTTAGACTGTAGTGTGCTTATATGCATTGTGTATCTTGCTTTAGTGATGTAATAATGAATCAGAGAACTAAGCACTTAAAATCTATCATGTGAAAGTATGCACAAAACTCTATTTTATTCTAGATTATTCAGCAACACAGAATCTGCATTATTCATGAATCATCAAGATGCAAGGACTATTATTTTCAAACATCATTAATCTTCCTGACATATTCATTTATTAGGAGTTACACCTCCTGCACTGGGAGGTTGCCATCTTCTTTGTGGAGAATTAAGGGACCCCCACCAGCTCTCCCATCACCCTTTCCATGCAATACCCCAAAGTTCCAGCATCAGACTTTCTGTGTAACCATACTTATTATAAAATAACATATATGTTAACATCTTAACTTTCATCCCATCATCTAAGAAAATTAATAGAATTGTCTGCATGATCAAGTTGCAACATCTCACTACTTATAGTGGATACTATACATTATAGGGTAATACTGATGGCAATGGCAACAGTTAGCAAAATACAATTCATTTAATATTATATCATGTATGACTCAAAAGATGTTTATGGGGTATGCCAGCCACACAATAACATGGACATTAGCACTGAGCACCACACTTCCCAGAATGGTTTGCAGCAACCAGATCACTTGATTACTGACTCTCATGTCACATGTACTGTCACACCTGTTCACATTGAGATTGATTACCCATGCACTATTTAAGGACCCTGTTTTTGAACATGCTTCATTAAGAATTAAGGAGATAATTCGTGTCACTTTGTACCTAGCCTTGAATTTCTCTGCTTGCTATTCTGTGAACTACTGTATTCTCGACCTTTTTGGTTTTGACCTCGCTTTTTTGCAGGTGCCTTTATTATCCTATCTGCAATGTGCAACCTTTGCATGTTAACTCATCTTTAGCTAGTTTGAACTTGACCTTGAGTAATATTAGTATTTTATGTCTGTATACATTCAGCTACATTAGTGTTTATTTCATGCTCATTTGTTAGCTGTCAGCTGGACTTAGTTTATTTTATATTAAAGGTATTTTCTCTGCCAAAATCATCCACATCTTTCCAGCCTTGTCTCGTTTATGACAGAATTGAGCAAACCCACTCAGTGTAGTCAGCTCTTTAGCTGCATAGCCATGCATACCTACAGCATTCCACAGGTGGACTTGCAAAAAACGAAAAAGAAAAAAAAAAGGATAAAGGCTACGACTGCTATTTTTAACTGTATTGATATTGATCCAATATGGAACACTTTATATTCAATTAGAGGACATTGGGTGCCAACCCTACCTGCAATACACTACATCCACACCCATAAAATAGGAGAATGAAAAATATGAATTCTGTAATGATCTCTGAAAACAAACTACGGATCCACCAAACACTGCACACATCTTATTGTTGTAAGTGCTACCTGGTGTGGCATGGTGGCTTAGTGGTTAGCACATTCGGTTCACAGCAAGATGTTCCCGGGTTCAAGGCCTGGACTCAGGCATTTGGATATTTGCATGTCCTCACTGTGCTTGCATTGGTTTTCACCTGTTTCCTCCCACAGTCCAAAACATGTATATTAGGCTAATCCCGATTGCCTGCAGGTATGAATATGAGTGTGAATGGTTATGAGTGTTGGCACTGCAATGGTCTAGCGAGCTTTTCAGGGTATACCCAGCCTTCACCCAGTGTTGCCTAAGGTGGTTTCCCTGTGACCCTAATAGGATTAAGCAGTTCAGCAAATGAGTTAGTGAGAGTGATCTGTATAATTTCGTGACTTTATATTACAGTGTATTTTGTAACATTTAAATGTAGTAGTGTCACATCAGTGCACTGTGTGATACCATCCCTACAGCTTCCTGCATGTGGGGCAAAAGCTATACAGTTTGCGAGCCACTGCTTCTCCACCAAGTAGGAACTGATTTGCAAAATCCTCCTTTGAAACCTAACTGGTAGGGGCAGCCTCACCTATTCCCAGGTCGTTGCAGGGGATACAGAGATCCACCTCACAGAAGTAGGCAAATGCCACACATACACACATATA
>JBCNYH010000026.1:13803651-13814662 GCA_039654325.1 Tandanus tandanus
CATCATCAAAATCAAATACATTTTTTTCAGACCTATTTTTCAAACTCTGAATGATTTTCAAAAGTTGCTGTAATGAAGTGTGCATGAACATTGTGATGAGTGACCACTTCATGCTTTAAAAATTAGGGGGGGAAACTAAATCGTATGCTTTTCTTCTGTTCCCATGAAGTATATACTAAACCAATTATTTACCAACTATTTTACTGAATAGTGCACTTGATATTTGGGGAATATTCAGTTGTACTCACTTCACCCTTGACAAATAATTGTTATGTATGGCTCTGACATCAAACAGCTAAGAATCTAATATAACATTATTATTTAACCCATACTGATATACAGATTAAATTTTTTTATAGATTATCCTGAATATACCGAATAAAATCATGCTTATAGAAAATTATTAAAATTATGGATTAATTTAGAGTTTTGATAAAATGTAATTCCATAAAAAATAATCAAATCCCTATACTCTACCATACAATTATAGTAACAGACCTTTCAACATTATGCCTTTTATATATTTTTTAAAATTGCAGGCATTTTAAATATTGCAAGATGTGTGTGGATTTGTATACATGCGTCAGTTTGCAAACATACAGGCTTACTGGATACTGTTTTTGGTTGAAGCACGTATAGATAATTTAATCGAGTTGTAAAAAATGTTAACGCATTCCTACAGATCGAACAGTGAACTCGGGCTAAAAAATGTGCACTCTCATACAAATGAGAGCTGACAGCTGGCAGCTAAATAGATGTCTGCACTTGCACCTTCTCCACACCAGGAGGTGGCAGCAGTAACTGGAGAGTGACAAACAACCATAACGCCATCTTGAAGCCAAATCATGTTCTTCATCAGTGTTACTACACAATCCACATCTCCTGCCTAAATGCACAGTGTGTGACACAAATAGGGTTGGGGACACAAAAAGGGAAAAAGAACATTCAGATTTCTAATTGTGTGTTTACTAATTTCTGTTTTTCTTTTCCTGAACTTGAATAACCAATGCATCCTACTTGTTTGTAAAAGGTGCACTTGCAGAATGTTTGGCTTTCAGCTGTTGTCGCCCTGGTTCAAGTAGAGACATTTTTGTCCAGAGCTGGTTAGACTTCAGATTGACATGTCCTGGCTCCAAGATTCCAATCCAGGTTAGCAGCACTGTAAACTGTGTTTTCTCTTGGACCATTCAAGGGGCAGACATATGGGCTGTCTCATTTATCAGGATATAATGAATCAGTGCAGGACTAAAGAAATGTGTCGATACATATCCCTCATTGACCCAAGTGTGTCAGATGAGAAAATGCCTGCCCTGATGTCATTGTGGATCTATCCTGGGCATAGTAACTCTCCCTGCACACTATCATTAACACTTTACACATATGCCAAACAAGTCCTTGTTAACAAAGTGGGGTGGGTGAGAGCAGGTGAGAGGCAAGGTGTGCAACTGTATCTGAATGAGCAGCAGGCATTTTATTTCCAGCACTACTATGGGGTTCACACAGATGGTTGCTTTTCACTGGGCAGTGAAAGAAGAAGAAAAGGATGGGTACTACACTGAAAGATAGACAAGCTTTGGTCAGGCCACTTGGCAATAAACAACAGCAATAATGACACCATGAGTGATCAGAGCCCCAATTTGATGCTCTCAGAGTGTTATCCATTGTCGGTATCAGTTTAAATGCCAGAACTTCTTCAAATAACAGCTAAATACTGAAGGTAACTGTTAACCCAATAAGCTTAGATTACGGTATTGAATTTTCTCAAGAGAGATAACAGTGCCTGTATATAGGAACAACTAGACAGAGCTTGATATATTAAGCTGTTCTAAACCACTGTTGAGTCCAATTCAGCCACATTTTACACATGGCATGACACAATCTACAAGTTGGACTTCTCATCCATATACATATGCATTTAAGGAAGAATCATGCAAGAGAATGGGCAAGAGTATATGTGTTGCTTATTAGATATTGTGTATGTATAATCTAAACAAAGGTAGCAATGTGGCATAGTGGTTAATACTTCCACCTCACAGCAAGAAGGTCCTCGGTTCGAGCCCCGTGAGGGTGTGGAGTTTGCAAGTTCTTCCCATGTTTGCATTGGTTTTTCTCAGGTACTCCTCCCACAGTCCAAAGACATGCACATTAGACTAACTAGATATCCTCGATTTTCCCTAGATGTGAATGTGAATGGTATTGTGTGTTATGGTCCTGCAATGGTCTTGTGAGCTGTATAGGCTGTTCCTTGTCTTTGTCCAGAGTTGGCTGGGATGGGCTCCAACTTCTGTGTGTCCCTAATAAAGGACCAAGCAGTATGCAAAATGAAATGGAATTATCTAAACACAGAGTTCTTTGCTAGCTGGTATTGCTAAAAGCAACCGAAGTTTGCAAGCATCAGTTTCAAGCAGAGGTAAATATTACTGCTGAAAAATATCTGTCACGTTTTAGGTCTAAAATATTAAACAATAAATGCAATCTCTTAATTTATAAAATGGCTGTATGAGCTGAAAATGCAAACATTCAGGTGAACTATGTAGAAATTACAGCATTTTTGCATGTGAAACCAAACTTATTCCCTCATTATTTCACCAAAAAGTAAGCAGATAAAAGGACTACAGTTGATTTCAAGCATGACATTCGTATGTGAAATTGAATGCTCTCAGTCTAAAGCCCAAAGACTGCCTGAATCCAACTGAATTGACTGGCTTTTCAATTTCTGAAGGCAAACTGAAGGCAGGGATCGAGCTTCCTATGGTCTGTTGGCTCAAGTCTTGTAAAACTCATGCTGGTCTACCTTGTATTCTCAGTCATTATTCAAACTGTCTAACAAGAGAAGTTGCAGTCATCCCAACTGTGGTGCATTTCAGTCTACAGCAATTTAATATTTTTGCTGTAGTTTGGGGGGGAAAAAAAGGAAAACGGACAAATCTACATTAACATTGTTATATTAACGCTACATACACAAAGGAAGCAATGAGCATGTGCAGATCAACTGCTAATCCAATCTGTTAACCACATAATTAAAACTTCCCTATAGCAGACAAAAATATGACACACCATTGCTGGTGTGTCTCATCCTCGGGCAGCAAAACAAACACCTGATGTTGAACGTTGATGAGAATTTGAGAGTACAGAAAAGTTTTAGTTATGTTTATATAGTAATGATTTGGGTACATTACTACTCTGAAGTGAGTTTTGGGCACCATTCTCTTGTCCAGTGTTGCTGTTGCATTACCAGTGGCTGTACATGAACATAGTTCAGTTTCTTTGGTCACTTTGACTTTAATAACTGGATTTTTGTGTGAAACTAAAGACAGTTGCAATCAAGCATTAAAACTGACAGTTCAATTTATGAGTTTGTCAAATTACTTCTTGCCTCCTAAAAAGGGATATAAATGTGCCCTAATTTCAATACTGTTCAACTGACTGGGATGGAATTTGTCATGTATCCCAGTGCTGTGCCTCTTCGCATAAGTTGTAGACTTTGCACTACAGTGTGCACTTCGGGGTTGCTCTTGTCTCATGTCCACACGTGCTTATGTTTGTTTGTCTAGTCTCCTCCCATGTCTCACCAATTATCGTTTCCCTGGGGTGTAATCATGTTCACCTGATTCTCTTTAACCAAGATTAGTGTGCAAACAGTTTCCAATGTGTTTTTGCAAAGTATATGTGCTGTGTGAACTGAAACCAAGCGTCTTGACCACTGTTCTGTATTTCCTATTTTTGACCTTGTTCTCATTGTAATTTTTTTTACTTTTACCAAGGTTTTGTCTCTGCCAGTCTGTCTGCTAATTACTGGAATTCTGATAATGATCATGTGTTGAAATTATGTGGTGAATTTATTTGCTAATTTTGTAATAAACCCTAATTATGTTATTCATTATTTAATTTCAACTACAATTCATTCTGGGAGAAAGCTAAAATAGCTCAAACTTGTGCAATGTTCACAGGCCAAAGAGTGTTGGGCAAATTAATTCCTGTGTCAAGCAAGAATGGACAAAAATTCAAGTTGCAAAACTGCAACAATTAATATCCTCAATTCCCAAATAATTCAATCATTCACAGAACAGCTTAATCCAAGTGGGTCCATGTCTGTGTTCCCCAATACCTATGTTCCCTAACTCCATAGGGACTGGGGAACATAGGGATGGGGAACATGGGGCTGATCCCAATCCTTCTAGGGTCACGGGAGGGTGGAGCATATCTCAGCCGACTCTGGGTGAAGGTAGGGTACACCCTCAACAGCTCGCCAATCCATCGCAGGGCCAACAAACACACATAACCAAATTTCACATTCACACCTGAAGACAATTTGGAACAGCTGATTAACCTAATGTGTATGTTTTTGGACTGTGGGAAGAAACTGGAGTACCCAGACGCCTCCCTCCCAATCGTGTAGTTCAGGGGTGCCCAATCCTGTTGCTGGTGATCTACCTTCCCGAAGATGTTCACTCCAACCTTAATTATGCTTACCTGACCACCCAGTCATCTAATCAAGACTTAAGATTTGGAAATGAAGACTTAAAGCGATGATTGGATTTGTCAGATGGGCCCCATTAGGGTTGGAGTTAAAATCTTTAGGAAGGTGGATCACCAGGAACAGGATTGGGATTATTTGATTATTGTGAACGAACAAATCTAAAATTAATTTTTTTATTACATTTTGGAAAATATCACAACTTTTTTAGAAACAGCGTAAAACACCTCACGAACAATCGAAAAAAAAAAAAAATTTAATTGTGATTGAGACTCACTTATTAGGCAGTGCTTCCTTTTACAGAAGAATCTTGAGAACACTCTTTTCTTAGAATTGCAAACCAAGCTGAGTTCTTATCAGGCCCGGGTTATTAGATGTTTGTAATTTTGTTAGATGGATGTGGTGGAAGCCACATGAAACTTTTTAAAAGCTGAGTAAAATCCAGACATAGGTTTATCTCCTCCGCTGATGATCTCCTACCTCCTCATACTGCTCCACCTTCAGGCTATGGCTGAACAACTGGAGATTAAGGCGTTTCCTCTCTTGTTTTGCCCGCTGGAGCTCATGCTTCTGTCAGATAGAAACAAGGAGCAGTTGGTTAGCTATGTGCAGTGCAGTAAAGCAAGGAGGTGAAGAGTACATATTGCACTGAGCACAAGAAGACTATTGAAACCCAAAATTTAATTTAACACAAAATTTAATTTAATTTAAAATTTAACGGGAATGACATGATTCATCTAATCCAATCTGTAAAGTTAAGCTGATTCAGTAGTGTGTATGTGTATAGCGAAAAAGCTCCAGAGGGTTCCATCACTGCTTTTCAGCTTTTCGTTCTCTGTTTCATACCTCTAAGTTAGTGATATGACATCATTGTGCTGGTTGTGTTTCTCATTCATTTATCTATTCATGCATTCATTTGCTGAACCTCATTATCCTATAAGGGTCACAGGAACGATGGAGTTGTTCTTAGCTGACTCTGAGTGAAGGGGGATACATTCTGAACTCCTCATCAGTCCATTGCAAGGCCCACACACACACACACACACACACACACACACACACACACACACACACACAACCATTTACACTCACACCTATGGGCAATTTGAAACAGCCAATTAGCCTAAGGTGTACAGTATATGTTTGAACTGTGGAAGGAATTCGAAGAACCTGGAGAAAACCCACATAAGCATGGGGCAAACATGCAAACTTCACAGAGAAATGCCCTTACTGAGCTGGGTACTTGAACTCAGGACCTTCATGCTGTGAGGGAGACGAGTTGGGTATCTCATTACGTTAAGGCGAATTGAAATGTTTAACAATTTTACATATGGAGAAGACATTTTCAATTTTTTTTCAGTTTTCAAGAAAAAAATCCCAAATAGTAAAATGAAAGCATATTTATAAAAAAAAATTAAAATAAATAATACAAAAATATTTTTAAGAATGGGTGATGTCAGTGATTTGTTTTTTCCTAAACTGCTGCTATATCTTTTAATTGGCAGTTATAAACTACACTGAACAAATGGGATACACCACCACATTTTACAGATGGAATATGTTTCTTAGGCTAAACGGCAGTACTTTCTTTCTCCAAGCATAATACTTCTTATTTTAACCAAATGTCTCTAATTTGCTTTTATTTATCCACAATTTATTTTCCAATAGACTTCTGTATATTCCATGTGATCTTTAACAAGTAACAGAAAGGCAATCATGTTCTTACTTTAGATTTTTCTAGCAATTCTTCCATGCATACTACTTTTGTTCAGAGCCACTGTGTAATAGGCCTTTAGTCGCTTAAATCGTCCCTTTTAAACCTTCTGGACTTTTATACACATTATTCTTGCATGTAGATGGAGTGAATTTACTCCATCTGTCTAACAGTGGATTGGTGGTATCCAAATTCTTTAGTGATGGATTTGTCCAACCTGATGATCATTAACAGCTCTTTTTCTCACAAGTTCCTCACAAGTCACCTTTGTTCATGCCATGATATACTTCCACAAACGTGTTATTAATCTCAGACTTTGACAGATCCCTGAACTTTAAAACAGGGTGCTCACTCACGCCTGACTGTTAACTTCACCTTCAAATTTAACTGTTAATCCTAGAGATTCAAAAACTCTTGCCACCTAGAAATGTGTAATATTGAATATTTTTCTCAATAAATAAATGACTAAGTGTAATGTTTAATATTTTTGTCTTGTTTCTTTAATTTGGTTCTCTCTATCTACTCCCAGGACTTGTGTGACAATCTGATGATGTCTGTCATATTAATCCAGAAAAAAAAGCACCACTGAATATATAACCTTTTGCCATGTCACAGTGTTATATGGCGTTATGTCAAAGTTCATGCCAAGTTGAGGAGATATGCTTAGCATTATCAGCTTAGTTCAGTTTCCTCCTTAATGGGAAAGTCTATGAGACTTTCTAACTATTATTTTACTTTAATTATTTAATTCTATAGTCAAAAGTATGTGGATGCCTGGTGGTTACATCTACAGTGGGCAAAATAACTATTTGATCCCCTGCTGATTTTGTAAGCTTGCTCACTTAAAAGAAATTAACAGTCTACAATTTATATAGTAGGTTTATTTTAAAAGATAGAGATAATATCAAGGGAAAAAATCCAGAAAAACACACGATATAAACGTTATAAATTTACTTTGATTCCCTCCCAACCAGCAAAAATTCTGGCCCCCCACAGAGCGGTTATGTGCCCATGAGATTAGTCCTACCACTTTAAGAAAGTACTAATAATCTCAATATATTATGTATAAAAGACACCTGCCCACATCATCTCTTTAATTTCTTCAGACCAGAGTTGTCAAAGAACATCAGGGACAAGACTGTACACCTGAACAAGTCTGGAAAGAGATACAAGACCATCTGCAAGAAACTTGGTGAGACTGAAACAACTTTTGGTGCAATTATTAGAAAATGGAAAAATAAGACAAAATAATCATCAGTTACCCTTGGTCTAGTGCTCCATACCAGATCTCACCTTGTGAGATAATCATGATCATAAGCAAGGTGAAGGATCATCCAAGAACTACACAGTAGGAGCTTGTTTATGATCTCAAGGCAGTTGGGATCACAGTCACCAACTAAACCACTAGTAATACACTATGCCATAGTAAATTGAAATCCTGTAGTGTCTTGCTGAAGAAGTCACATGTACAGGCCTATCTGAATCCTGAATGACTTAGAGAAAGCTTGGGAGGAAGTGATATGGTCAGATGGCCATGATTCCAAGACCACCATCCCCACCATCAAGCAGGGGGATGGTAACATTATGTTTAGGGGCTGTTTCTCTCTTAAGGGTACAAGAAGACTTGGGGGTACAGTGAACGGAAAAGATGATGATGCATTGAGGATACAATGGACGGAGCAATGTACTGTAAATGTTGGAAGAGAACCTCGTTCCCTCAGACGGAACACTGAAGATGGGTCGTGAATGGATCTTCCAGCATGACGGTGACCCTAAACATATGGCCAAGGAAACAAAGGAGTGGCTCAAGAAGAAGCACATCAAGGTCATGGACCTCCAGATCCTAATCCTGTAGAAAATCTGAGAAAGGAAACTGTACTTCAATTTATAACCAATATATATATTTTTCAATTTATGACATGGACCAAAATACCTCCCAGAGATGTGTACAAGCATGATGACCAATTACAAGAAATGTCTGAGCTCTGTGCTTGCCACCAAGGGTTTCTCCACCAAGTACTAAGTCCTGTTTTACTTGGTGATCAAATACTTATTTCACTTGATCGTATGCAAATTAATTTATAACCTATATAGTGTTCTGTTCATATTCTCTCTCTCTCTCTCTCTCTCTCTCTCTCTCTCTCTCTCTCTCTCTCTTGTAAAAAGCCTACCATAAAAGTGATATGCCCTTCATTTCTATGTAAGTGGGCAAACTCACAAAATCAGTGTGGGATCAAACAAATTTATTGTTTTGGGTCTTCCCCAAGCTGTTGCCACAAAGTTGGAGGTGCACAATTGTATGGGCAGTGTTTGGTTGCTGTAGGATTACGATTTCCCTTTACTGGAAATGAGAGGCCCAAATAAGTTTCAGCATGACAGTCCCATGTATTCAACCCCCTGAACTCATCCCCTTTTGGAAAAACTGCCTGCACATGCCAGTCCTCCTGTCCAGCATCAGTGCCCAACCTCACTAATGCTCTTGTGGCTGATTTAGTGAATCCTCACAGCTGCAAAAAGTGAAATAGAATTCATATTAATACCTATATTTTGGAAAGGTTTGTTCAACAATTCCAACTGGCTATGATAGATAGATGTCCACACACTTTTGGTCATATAATTAAACTCTAGTTGGTATCAGGAGTGCTGTCACAACCAATGAGTCCACCATAATATTAAAGAGTATAATCATTATAAAAATTGCATATTTTGGAATGGACATAGCAACAGTACTGGTAATTGAACTGCACATCACCTTAGTAATGCTCTTAATAACACTTAACAGGGCAAACTGTAAAAAAAAAAGAGCAGATGTAGTGGCTTACAAGCTTACTGAGACTAACATTCCCTCCAGGGCACAAATCCCTTTAGCCTGCACAAACTCCAGCTCCACTTTGTCATCCTTCATTTAATGTGCTGAGAAAGAAATGGAGCTATTGAAAGCAATTCACTGCTCTCTGCCATCATGCACATCTCACACTATCTAAAATTAGCAAAAGAATAATTAAACGTGGAACAAAAGCAGTATCCAGTCATAAGCATGGTCAGGTACTTACCTGTTTAAAAGGATTGTGGTAATTTAATATGCTGTGTGTACTGATTAAGAATCACTGATAAATATCTTGTTAAAGAACTCTCTTCGGGCTTTTTAAAATGAGTACAGTTTATTTAAATAGATAATAAAGCTATTAATAATTAATAAAAATTATTAATACACCGATTTAAAATGAATATTTGGCTATAATTCTAATATCGTCTCAGTGAAAAAAAAAATTGAATAAAAAACTCTCCCATGCAAAACCTCTGTTGCAGCACTATAAGTAGAAAATCAACATTCTTTAACACTGACAAAACACAAGATGCGTCAAACAAGGGAGACTTCTATCTTTAAGATATAAGACAAAGGTTGGCTTTAAGATAATCAGACAAAATGCATGCTTATTTAAAAAAAAGCACCATTTCATACACCATGTAAATAAAAAACAAATAAAAGATACGTAGAATTAAAAAAGGTAAATATTAAAATATAAATATAAAAAATAATTTTAAAAGGAAATGAATGATAAAATGCTAAGGGATTTTATCATGCAAGAGCAAACAAGACAGAGTTGTGAGCATTTTCCTGAATTGTGGCATATAACAGACACATCAAGAGTACACTTTAACATTCCTGCAATGGGTTGTACGACTGTCACATAATTGGTAACACTGCCTCAGGCTCAACTCCCATGTTACTTAATTCATGATAAAGAGGAAATTAGCAATCAAGACAAAACCTTTAAAGCGAGATCAGTCTTGTAAATTAATTGAAATACTGATAACTTAAATATGCTTCTGATTTATATTATGTTGGCAGCTTTGATTGTCTTAAAATTAACTTGAGAGAAAAATGATGACAAGTATCAGTGTATGATTTACCCTCTACTATAAGTGAAGCATTCATTTGCTAAATTGTAAATCTGTAAAAGAGGTCACAGTTTTAAAGAGTTTTTAAGAAGATTGTGGTTTAACATTGGGCCTTTAAAGCTACTAAATGTTATTCAACTCTGACAAAGTGTTCTGACTCCTCCTGACTGCTCCACATGTCAAAGTACATCAGCTTCCCTGCTTCTATCTGGCATCCTCATGATGAGCAGACTGAACTGGGCCTCTCTGTGTGTCAGATGCAGCATCAGCACTGACAAGACACTGAATACAACATTTGTTGTAAAAATAAAGCTGGGAGCGTTCAGGACGTCATGTTCCATCTCATCAGACCACCAAACGCATAAGACGATAATTCCAAAATAAAAATCAAATGTACTTAGATCTACACCCTGGTGCAAATGTTGATTATCTGCCAAAATATGTTTGTCATCTGGCATTTACTTTTTTTGATGCTGGAGCTATGCTGTAGAGCTAATATAAGTCTGTGTCACCCAAAATTGTACATTTTTGCTTTAATCCCACATTAAAATCTTCAAGGAATTTTATATATATATATATATACACACACACACACACACACACATATGTATATATATATATAAATGATTAGGAATTTCACAAACTGACTGGTTGCACAATCTGATGGTAACAAATATGCAACCAATGACTTTGTGAAATTCCTAGTCATTCATTCTCTGAACCACTTATTCCTAATTAGGGTCGCAGGGAGGCTGGCGCCCATCTCAGCCGACTCTGGGCGAGGGCACACCCTGGACAGCTCACCAGGCCATCGCAGGGCCATCAGTCACACAACCATTTGCACTCACACCTAGGGGTGATTTGGAACAGCCAATTAGCCTACTGTGCATGTTTTTGGACTGTGGGAGGAAACCCAC
>JBCNYH010000026.1:13866292-13881610 GCA_039654325.1 Tandanus tandanus
ATATATACTTCCGTATGTAGATTTGTATATAAATAGATATTTGTCATTTTTCTTTATTGAGACTTTTATCTTTATCTCATTCATATACATATATATATGTAGAGAGAAACAGATATTTGATTTAAAAAAAAATAACAATAAAAGGAGAACATTGTCAAACTTACTAGCGATTTGTAGAGTTGCTTCTGCTGCCTCAGTGTGGCCACCTCAAGCTTCAAGGTTCGATTTGTCTCCTCTAGAAGGCGAAATCGGTTCTTGTTGGACAGTTGGAGAGGCAGGACTTCGTGTTTCTGCAAGAGAGCAAGGCATTGAATAATTACAGAGGATGTCAAGCAGAAGTGCATCAATAAGAGCTAAATGAGCATGGCCCTGTAAAAAGCACAAGCAGCCACAGAGCCACTCCAGAGCCTGTGGCTCAGATGGGAGTTGTTCATAAAACCAAACAGTAGCAATCAATCAGACAAAATCAATGTTACCAGGAAAAGTTGTTGGGATAGGTTAGATGTTATTGAAGCATACCACATGCAGAGTCATGTCCGAGTGTTTTCACCGCTGCTTACCAAGTCTGCGACACTAAGACATAGTGCCGTTGCCAGAAATAAAAGTGTGGGCGTGCTATAGCTCTGCTTAGGGAATGCTGCACTCACAAAACCACTCCACTTTCCACCCATGTCCATTACTGATCATTTATTCATGACTATTACTCGGCTGTGTCAAAACGCTGCCAAGAGGCCTTTAAGAACGTTCACGCTTTCAGGAAAGCAGAGGGAATGGAGCAAAACAAAATTTATAAATAGAGATTTTTAGAAAACATGCAGACTCAAAGAAATGGAAAAGTGTCCATCAGTGTCAGCTTCAGTGTCTAAAATAAATGTAAAAATTGAAAGAGAGCCTCCCTCAGATGGAACAAAGAAAGGAACCATAAGAGGAACCCTGCAGGCCCTGCAGAGAGAGAGAACATTTTCCTCTGGCCAGAACTCAGTGGTGCCAGTTCATGTGTGAAAATTATTCCTCATTCCTCATGCTCCTTGAACCACTAGTGAAATCACTCACTAACTGAGCCACAATTTTATATCCATGCCATAAGTGGGAAAAAAGTCCATTGATGGGATATCCTGCTAATTCAGTACATTCAGGTCATCAACTGACAACATTTTATTGCGACATAATGTTGCTGAGGGGCAGTGGTGGCTTGGTGGTTAAGGTGCTGGCTTATTGATCCAAAAGTTGGGGGTTCAAGCCTGACTACCACCAAGTTGTCACTGCTGTCCCCCCAGTGCAGCTAACTGGGTTATCAAAGACCAGCCATATTTCTCACTGTCTGTGGTAAGAGGCATGCAAAAGAACCATTGCTGTCATTCAAAAAGTGTAGGCCATTGGATTGCTGTCAGCGTGTTTCTGCCCTACGGTGGCCTGACGAGCTGTCTAGGGTGTACCCCGCCCTCACCCAGAGATGGGCGCCAGCCTCCCCGTGACCCTAATTAGGATTAAGCAGTTCAGATAATGAATCAGACTCGACTTGACCAACTAAAGCAACAATGCCATGGTGATTACACACTGTAGTCAAGGTTAAATGCAAAACTTTTTTGGGGGCCAGGCAGTGTATAAGGAGTCATCCATTTTTGTAAAGCATCACTTGAGCAGCGGCTCTGTGTTAATAAGGGATTCGAGTGACATCACCTCGAGACACACGCAAATTTTACTCATGGACAGCTCTGGTTGCCTAGGTAACCCTCTTGCATGTTTGCTGCTTCCTAATGTTTCCGAATGAGATCGTGGGCAGTGAAGAGCTAGTTCCATACAGGAAAGGTAGAACTACAAGCAGTATCTAGCTAGTTCGCTAATAAATAGATTATATTATCATAAAAATAGCTTATTTTATCATCCACGTGGGGAAATATAGAGTGAAGACTCTTGTGTATCATGAATCAGGAACAGTTAAACGTATATAAAGACATACTCATGGGAAATGCCAACCATTTTCAAAACATGGATCCAAGCAATTTCTGTGTGTAGTCTTAAAATATATGGTAATGATGGCTCCTCTTCAATATTGATGTGGGCAGAATCATTAAACCCGTGTTCACTGTTTCCATACGGTAAATATTTGGGGAACACAGTGTTTGTCAGCATCTGTCAATCAATGGAAACTTTGAGCTCCGATTGGTAATTGTTTGAATCACACTGCATAAAAGTTCAGTTCAGTTGAACTTCACACCCTCCCACTTTGTGTCGCTTGAGAAAATTTCACCACTCATTTCTCTGGCATTCATTGACTTTGCCTTGTTACTTGTTGCTCATTGCTTCCTGTGTGGGTGCACCTTAAAGTAAAATGAAAGGCAAGCCTTCCAAGCTCTCCTGTTACACATGAATACATGCATATTTTAATCAATGGTGGTTTTTACGTACATTTTCAAAGTTGCAATCTTCTAAAATCTGTTTGATAGTTTGCATTAGCCAGTTTCACCCTCACGAGTTAGCAAAATCTCATGAACAGTTTGTGCATCCGTCAGTTCATATAAGGCAAGTTAATGGCAATGATAACAGTAAACTAATATTAAACTCGCTGACTTTGGGGTTATTAAACACTGGGTGAAGGTGGGGTACACCCTGAACATCTTGCAAGACCACCGCAGGGTAACACACATTTGAAACTGCCAATTAGCCTAATGTGCATGTATTTGAACTGTGGGAGGAAACTGGAATACACAGAGGAAATGATTATGATCATATGAAGTAGCTAGGGCTCGGATCCCTTCATCCTCATCCCTGATGGAGACTGTCATTGTACTGAAAATTCAATCCTCTGGTTGTCCTGTTCACTTCTTAGGCAACAAATGTTGCTTAAAGGATGGAATTTAAGCTGTTTCACCATGGCAGGAAAGTAATTCACCGCATTGGCACAATTTTTTTTTTTCAATCTCAGAACCCCTCAATTGAAGAGACAAGAGATCAGGCAGATTTCTCCAACTTCTTGGTGAAAATGTGTATCCTACATAATACCAACTCCTAAGCATCACTACAAACGCAAGCCTGGCAGCCTTTGTTGGTTTTCCAGTTGGGAATTGTGCAACTCCAACTAGCATGGGGCCTCAGAAGGAGCAAAAGAAGATAGCTGGTCCAACACACAGCCATTTACACATTTACCAACTAACAACTGAATCAAAAAAGGTTTTTTTAACTGTTCGTCACTCCTAAGGATTAAATTTACCACTGTAGCTAGCTAGAATAACTCATGAATACGCTCAATTCTTTGGTGCATAAAATTTTCACTAGTGAAAAATTATGTTTTATTCATTAATTTATTTATTTATTTATGCCAGAAATTAATAGGCAAATCATCAGAAATTACCTGATGCATCTAGGTGGTAGATAGTATTACATTCTCGTTCTGATGGAAAAGCCTTGGCAGTGTTTTGAAAGTCAAAATCACTTTATCCATCAGTCCATCACAAGTGGTGACATTCCTTTATTGGGCAGCCCCTACTTCTGAAAAGTGCGTGTCACAAAAATGCTAGCTCCATAAATTCCATAAGAACAAATTCCTAAAGACAGGGCATATACATTCTAGACATCATTACATTGGGCGAACACAAAATTAATACAGGATGTGTCATCAAAGATGTAAGCAAAAGTGACAAACTATAAAATCTGAAAATCTATACAGTGGAACCTCCGTTTTCAAACTCAATTATTTTGTAAATGTTGTAACCGATTTGCTTGTAAACCAAAACATATTTTCCCATAAGAAACAATGTATAAAGGATTAATCCAGTCTTGACCTCCTCCTCTCTCCACAATCATATGGCATACCAACTGAATAAAGAATAAAGTTTGAAGTTAAAAAAAATAATAATAATTTTTTTCTTTTTTCATTACCTGATCCAGTTGAATAAAGAATACAGTTTTAAATAAGAAAATTTCATTAACCAGAAACCAACGGCATTTTCATACTTTTGTATGATTTCTTTCTTCACTTCTATCGTTTGTGATCAATATTTTCATTTTTGCCTTTACACTTTGAATGGATTTCCCCGGTCCCTTAGTGGCTTTTCGATGAAAAATATAAAAGAAATAATACACAATACAAGAAATATCACCAAAATCTGAGAAAAGTTCAGAGTGGACGTTCTGTGAGCAAGCACTGTGTGATGAGACTAACACACGCAGCCGGTAGCGTGTGCATCAGAGTGGGCGTTCCATAAGCAAGCGCTGTGTGACAAGACTGGCGTTCCATGAGCAAGCGTTCTGTGACAAGACTGAGGCACACGCTGCCAGCTGTTGCCGAATAGACTGTTCGGCACCAAGCATTTCTGCTGCAACCGAGTGCAATTATGCCTTCGAAATTTTGTTCATGAGCCAATTTGTTTGAAAAAGGAGGTTCCACTGCATTTATACATTTCTATGATCACATTTATAGATATTATATTATATTTATGTCCAGTATCATTAAAGGATAGGCTCAAATGACTCTGAATCACCAAATGCCGTGATAATAGACATTAACTTGAAGGAAATCTTTTTAACCTGAGGCATCTTTTTCTGATCTTTTTGGGTCCAAATTTTTACACCTGAGGTATCTCTGTTGCCTTGTTGGTGGTGGTGTTGTTGTTGTAAGCGGTGTTGTGGTTGTGAGCAGTTGGCACTTAAAAAGTCCTACTCCACAGTTATTAGCAATCAGAATCACATGAAACTTGTCAGACTTGTTCTTGTGGACAATAGCTAAAATCCCATGTAACCCAATTTGGATTTTCGAACCAGAAACAGAACTATGAGTCCTATTCCCCCATTATTACTGACCGGAATCACACAAAACTTTGGAGGCTTATAATAGTTGACCTGACAAACAATTCTATGGATGCAGATTTTTGATTCTCAAACGGAAAACAGAATTATTGTCATTACCAACTATGTAGCCAGATTTTAATGTGTCACAGAGATACAGCCAGTGTGTTCTAAATACAAAAGTGCTTAAAATTGGTCCACTGTTGAGTTAGAATGCTATAACTAACTAGCAACTTCAAAATGGTTATACAGTATAACCCTATGAGGCAAACAAATGCACCAAAATGAACCACTTTTTTTACCACTGACAGAAGCATAATGTTAGTATAAGCATCTGACAACATAGAAAATTATTTCTTCTATATTCATTCTTTTACCTTTCTCTTCTGCATAATTCTCTCTGACACAACACCCCATGTTGCAGTTGTCACACGGGGATGTTTTCTGATGTTTACAAAAGGAGAAGTAATGCAGAATTTTCTGAAGAAGTCTAATTCCAATGTAATACCAAAAGTCCCTTGTAACCCATTTTTTTACACTAATGCCACTAATGCCTATAATATAACATAGGCTATATGCTGTTTTGGTGTATAAGTCATAGCAGATGCTAGAAAGAAAAAAAATGTCTTATATTCCTGAAAATACATTTAATTACAGCAAATATTTGTAAATGGACTGAGTTCAGACTCGTCAGTCGCGTTGGTGGTGAGCCATCATGAGAACAGACTGCAGTAACTGTGAATCATGGCTACAGTCCACACACACGCACACACGCACACACACACACACACACACACACACACACACACACACATAGATGCACAAACGCCTCATACACATAAACACACATTGTGTAACATCCCAGTCTTTATATTAGCACCTGTACAACAGGTGTGACTTTAACTAGTTATAAATATTACCTGCATGAGCTCTCTCTCTCTCTCACTCTCTCTCTCTCTCAGACTCACTGTCAGGACATGTTCATACTTTCTGCAGATCTACTGTTTTATACAGAACATCCCAATCACCTCTCTTCAAAGCTGCCTTACTGCATCTTTTTTGTTCATTTATCTACAGTAACACTATACTGGTCAGGGTGGCCATTTATTTAAGGTATGTTTTTAGGCGGTCGAGGAAGCCAGAGAACTTGGATGAAACCCACATGGACACATGGCAAACATGCAGAACCCCACACAAGCAGTAATCCCAAGCTTAGGGTTGAACCAGGAACCCTGGAGCTGTGAGATGACAACACTACCAGCTGCATAATCGTGCCTCCCCATGCAGTTTAATGCATTTTTAATGTGGACATATTTTATACATATTTTATAAACAGCCAAACAATAATTTAGAACCAGTCATAAATATTGTGCACATATGGAGTGTGTTCAAATTCAACTGACAGCTCTAACAGGACTATGGGTGTCGGTTTGGGCGGAAGAGGTGGATGGGTTGGCTCTTTCTCCTACTGATGGAAGTGTGTAATGTACACCTCTGAAAAAATAATGAAAAAAAGGTTGTGAGCTCTAATAAGCTACTTGTTAGTATAACTGTTGGATATTTTGAGCAATTCTGTTTTACCCACTTAATTATGACTATCCCTTTTGTAATATTTTTAGATCATGAGTAATGAGTCATTGGAGAAAATCTAACCCTCAACTCCAATCACAGCACCCCCGCTGTTAAATCCCTCACACACACACACACACACACACACACACACACACCAGTATGAACGAGTGCGTGAGCCAGAGGCTAAGGAGGGGCAGGCGCATCATCTTTAACAGCTCAGCCTCTCTCTCTCTCTCTCTCTCTCTCTCTCTCTCGCTCTCTCACACACACACACATTAGCAGTGCAACAGCTAGCTAGCACCCCATGCACATTCAACCACATGCTCACCGCCTCCACATTTTAACAGTGTGTATCTGTGTGTGTTGTACACTACCTCCAAGATTGTAGCCTCCCCTCTTCTTTTTCAACCCTCTCATACCATCATCAGCTGCAGGCGTTGCGGCACCGTGGCAATGACGACATGTCTACGAGCTGTGTGAGCGTGTGTGCGTGCGTGTGTGTTCAGACCACTGCTGCGAGAGCATCTCCAGGCTTCAGGGAGCCAAAGCATGGAATTACTCACGCTTTCTCTCACTCTCTACAGCCACTCACACGCTCTCACACACCAAAATATGCGCATGCTCACACTCACACACCTTCTGCCCTCCCTCACTTGCATTCACACTCTCTCTCTCTCTCTCTCTCTCTCTCTCTCACACACACACACACACACACACACTGTATTCATACTGTTATGGAAACAGTGTGTAGCATGAGCTACCATGAGCAGCATTTGTTACAAAACATAAAGATGTCACCAAGACTGTTCCAATATGCTTTTTTCAATCTTATGAAATTTGAAATATTATAAATGTTCGCTATTACCTGATTATTTAATAAGATGTTAACATTTATCAGTGAAAATAATCAAGTACATTTCAGAAAAGATCTTCTGTAAAAGAAATATATACTGATTTATATTTTCTGTTTCACATACAATACGATTGCTAGCTATTCTTTGGCTAAGTTGGCAGCATGGTGGCGTAGTGGTGTCTGCTTCACAGCTTGAAGGCTCTGGGTTCGAGTTCCAGACTCAGTGAGGATGTTTCTGTGTGGAGTTTACATGTTCTTCATGATTTTTTCTGGGTTTCCTCTGGGTACTCTGGTTTCCTCCCCCAGTCCAAAGACACACACATTAGACTAATTTTCTGTTCCAAATTGCCCCATAGGTGTGAGTGTGAAAGTAAATGGTTGTGTGTGTGTGATGACCCTGCGATAGACTGCTAAGCTTTTCAGGGGGTATCTCGCCTTCATCCAGAGTTGGCTGAGATAGTCTTCAGCCCCCCACAACCCTAGTAGAATGTGTCGCCAGTTAAGTTGATTCACCAAAAGTATTAGCCTTCCCAGGAGAGACCGGCACACCTTTAGCTTCCTTGAAGCCATGTTTCTAAGATGTAAAGCCAGAACTTAAAAATATATATATATATATCTTGATTCAAGGCATTGTCTGGAGGTCAAATTTCCTTAATCTTAATTGTTTTACTGCAGATGGCAAAAAGAACACTTAGATTGACTCGGACTGTAAAGCTCTCTCTTCAGAATGCCAACTTGGAACTTGCCCATGGGCCACGCAAAAATTTACTTTCGTTGCTTGTCAAGTTCATGGTTTTTCATTACATTTAAAGTTTTTTATTGTTTGCAAACAAAAGGGGAGTGGAGTAAACAGACCATAGTCATAGGTTCTCTCACTCACTCATTTGCCGAACCACATCATTCTATTAGGGTACAGGCAGGCTGGAGCCTATCTCAGCTGACATTTTTCAAAGGCGGGGTACACCCTGAACAGCTCGCCAGACCATCATGGGGCCAACACATACACAAGTATTTACACTCACACCTAGGGGCAATTTGGAATTGCCGATTAACCTAATATGCATGTATTTGGACAGTGGGAGGAAACTGGAGTACCCGGAGGGAACCCACGAGGAGAACATGCAAACTCCATATAGAAATGCATGAGCCCAGGACTCAAACCCAGGACTTTCTTGCTGTCAGACAGATGTGCTAACCCTAGTCATAGGTTGTCTTTTCAGATAAAATAGCGATTGGCCATCTTGGCAGTCTCTAAACAAACTGCCAGTCTCTGACCAACTGCTCAGTTTCTCACCATAAGATAAGATAAGATAAGATAAGATAAGGTAAGATAAGATAAGATAAGGTAAGAAACTTTCCTGCCAACAACTTCTCAGTTTACAGAAACTGAAATAGCAGACCTCACTACAAACCAGTATGTAAGGGAAACTATATCTAAAATAGAAAAAGAAAATAATAAAAACAGTCAATTTCTGCCTCCAGGTTTGTATTCAGTAGGTAAAAATGCACAACTGGGTTGACTTATTTGGCCATTTAAGAGCTCTCCATTAAGTGGTTCTTTGCCTTAAGTGTGTCTTTGGCCATTATCCATCTGTACTGTGATGCTCCACAGAATCAGTTTTGCAACATTTGATTAAATCTAAGCAGAAGGTTCTATACTTCAAAATTCATCCATCAGTAGTCACATTATCAATAAATATGAGTGACGCAATTCCACTGGCAACCATGCATACCTGTGCTATAACACTGCTGCCACCATGTTTGACATATGATGTGGTATGCTTTGGATCATGAGCTTCCTGTCCTTCTCCACACTCTTCCATTTCCATCATTCTGGTATAAGTTAATCAAGGTTTTATCTGTCTAAAGAACCTTGTTTACGAACTGGGCTGGCTTTTTTCTTGTTCTGGAACTGAGCTGGCAAAGTCTAATCTGGACTTTACTGAGTGTTACCAGTGTTTTGTATCTTGAGATAAACCCTTTGTATTTACATTAATGAAGGCATCTCTTGATTGAGTTCCCATGAACAGCTACCAAACACAAATTCAACAGTTGGGAATCATCTCCAGATCTTTTATCTCCTTAATTTCTAATGAAATGAGGAAACAACAGGCCACACATGGCATGAAATCAGTCTATTGTCCAATTACTTTTGAGCCTGTGATCGGTCAAATGTAAAAATGGCTGTAATTCCTAAATGGGTTATGCAATATTTTTTGATAAATCCACTTGTATGAAAGCTAAATACAGTCTCAGCAGTACATACTATCTCAGTAGCCTTTTACTGTCTCACCAGTCTTTCACCTTCTCTGCAATGTCACACTGACACAGTCGTCTTGCTCTCAGCAGCTTCTCTGTCAGCTGGCTCTGTCTCAACTGTCTCAGAAACTAGCTGTCTCTCATTGTCTCCATAGTGTCACACTGTCTTGCCTGTCTTTCACCATTTCACCCGTCTATCATTCTCATCAGTCTCACATCATCTCACCTATCATTAAATCCTAGTTCCATAATAAAGTGCAACATTGATTGATTTGCCGATAAACTGTAACCGAACAAAAGCCAATACATATTCAAAACATGTGTTTCTGCCCTGCGATGGCCTGGCGAGCTGTCCAGGGTGTACGCTGCCCTCGCCCAGAGTCGGCTGAGATGGGCGTCAGCCTCCCAGTGACCCTAATTAGGATTAAGTGGTTCAGAAAATGAATGAATGAATAAATGAATATGTCTTTGCACATAAAAACGTTATTGATATTATGATCTTCTTTGTGAGGAAAAAAAACAAGAAATAAATCCTCACAGAGGGGGGGCGACATTGACATCTATGTGAACGGAAGCGTGCATGATGTGCCTGTTTTTTATTATATTTAGAAGTTCTCTATTTCATATCTAATTTATTAGTTCACTATTTCTATACTCTTATTATTGCCATTAACTTGCCCTATATGAACTGATAGATTCACATCCTATTCTCGCACTCGTGAGAGTGAGACTGCAGCCTTTTCAAACTGGCTGATGCAAACTACTGAACGGATTTTAGCAGATTGCCAATTCGGAAATGTAAGTAAAACCACCTGATAATAAAAACATTTGTGTAACAAGAGAGTTTGGAAGGCTTGCCTTACATTTTACTTTAACTGCAATGCCATTGCTAAGCAAGCTAGCAAACCAATGGGGCAATAGTGCTCTTGTTTTCATTTGATTTTCCACTTAATTTTTTTATTAGGGTTGAAAGGAGGTTGGAGCACCAAGCAAAGCTGGGGTACAGCCTGAACAGCTCACCAGGCTATTGCAGTTTAACCCAGACACACAACCATTCACAATCACATTCACACCTAAAGGCAACAGAGAATATGCAATTAATCTAATGTGCATGTCTTGAACTGTGGGAGAAAACCGGAATACCCAGAGAAAACCCACACAAGCATTGGGATAACATGCAAACTCCACACAGAAACATCCTTGCTGGGCACGGGGCTTGAACCGAGGACCTTCTTGCTGTGAGGTGGAAGTGCTAACCACTATTCCATTTAAATATTTAAATACTTAATTTGCATAAACGTGCACATTCATAGATCCTGGCAATTTGAATAAGGATAAAGGTGTAGGCATGTTCTTTTTGCACATTAAAAACATATTCAAAAATTCATTATTTTACAAAGATGTTTAATGGATTAATGTTACATGTTCAAGAGGAACTTAACCTTTCTCACACATATACACTCTAATAAAAGCGAAAATGACAGAATTTGCATATTTAACATTTGTCCTTTCTCTTCTTTTACTCTGTCCTATTTTTTTCCTTTCTCTAATTTACTCTGTGTTTATCTTCTGACCTACAAGGTCATGTCATATGGCATGCTTTTTCCAAGTTAATGAGAACTTAAAAGAGAGGATGGAGGTAATGGACATCAGAGCTACTGGTGTATATCTTACATGACATCAGAGATCTGAGTAAAATTAAGAGGGATTACTGAAACTCGGCAGCAGGTACTGAAACCATTAGTGTCTTTTTAATGCTGAAAAGGAACAGATTCCAAAGGGTTCATCTCATTCGTCTTCTCACTGTTGCCTGGCAACTATGATAGAGCCCCCACCCTCAGTCCCACCATCAGCTGCACACACACACACACACACACACACACACACACACACATCCATTTAATCTGACATGTTAATTCTCATTGGAGAACTGATACAATACACATAGAGCTGAGATGTGATTGGGCAGCACACTGCAACCACACCTGCATACATGGTCTTCCATTGGATGGCATCACTGCTCATTTCTCATACGCACACTTAGGTGTGCAGTGGCTGTTATTGAGCTCTCTGGCACCACCTTTTGCTTGACTTTTGATATAGCAAGTGTTAAATTACTGACCTTGATCTTTTTTTTATTATTATTTCTTTTTATTTTTTTTTTATTGGTTTGTTTGTTTGTTTTTCACAAAAATTTACAAGCCTCAAAATATTTCGGTGATCAATTGACAAATTTTATTCAATAGAAGAAAGTGCCATCCTACACCACCCCTCAATTTTACTGAAGCATAAAGGAACTAAATGAACTTTATGTCCCAACTCCAGGTGAAAAGCCTAAAATATCTAACAAGTAATGAACTCTTACAGCTTTCAGTTTATCGTGACTAAATTTTAATATTGTCAACCTTCAGTAACACCATTTTCTTAAAAATAGTTTCATATACAAACCAAATTGAAACACAAATCCATATTACTTCTAATCAGTATGCAGCTGATGCTAGAAACGCCCCCTACTAGAAACTGATGCTAATGTACTTCTCTCAGTGACTGTCATTTGTTCCATGTTTATATAAAAAAATGTCTTACAGCATAAGGACCCATATAAGATCCAACTCCACAAAACTGAATGAGGAAACAACACTGTAGGATGATTTACACACTCACATTTAGCACAGCATGGTACACTGCTATAAGCTTCCATTACTTTAGACACCAAATATGCTGAAAGGAACTGTATGTTATGTTTGAGAGGGTAAGCCATATGAAATCACAAAAAAAGTGTGACTTGCACAGACTGACCTTCTCTTTGGCTCGGGTGTGACTGGCGTTCCGAGCAGCAATGATTGACAGCTGTCTTCGGATCCACAGCAGTTCGATCTGAGACTGTCTCAGCAGCTCTTTCACGTCCAGTTTCTGTCCCCTCATCTTCTATTTTTCACATAGAAATGCACAAATATTCAATATTAAAACATATATATGCACCAAGTAAAAATATACTAACAGAATTCTGATTCCCTTATCTGGATACTATGTGTCAATGAAACTAAATTAAAAAAATATAGATTCAGTGTAAAGGTAAAATCCATTTTACTCATCCCTCACTCATTTATTAAACCTTTTAACCCTACTAGGGTTGTAGGGAGGTTGGCGCCTATCTCAGCCAACACAGGGTGAAGGCGAGTTACACCTTGAACAGCTCACCAGGCTATTCCAGGGCAAACACATACACAACCATTCACACCCACACTTACACCTAGGGACAATTTGGAGCAGCCAATTAGCCTAATGTGCATGTCTTTGGAAAGTGGAAGGAAACCGGAGTACCTGGAGGAAACCCATGTAAGCACAGGGAGAACATGCAAACTCCACACAGAAACGGCCAAGCATGGGACTCGAACCCAGGACCTTCTTGCTGTGAGGTTGATGTGCTAACGCCACCATGCCACCCTGAAAGCCGTTTTAATCAGAGATAAAAATGAATGTCCTTCACAACACAAGTTTCTTCCATTAAAGAATCTTAGATTTTTGTGTGTTATTGTCATAAAAATAGTTTTTCTGGTTACATTTAACATCAAAACATAAGGATCATTCCAAATAGGTGTCCATAGGTGTGGTTAATAACTAAATAAATGTTTTTTTATTAATGATTGTTTGGCCCTGCAGTGGACTGGTGAGCTGTTCTGGGTGTACGGATAGGCTCCGGCTTCCCCATGACCCTAAAGAGGATAAATAGAAGTAATAATGAATTAATGAATGAATAAAGGAAGGAATGAAGGAATGAATCAATAACGAATGAACCTTAACTGAAATAGCAGTTTGTAGTTGTTTGCATAATAACTGCTGACATACACAGTGGCAAGAAAAGGTTTAAAAAAACAAAAGCTCATTAGAGTCAGGAATTAGCAAACCTAGAGTCTAATTACTGATACTTCATTTGACTTCAAACAGTTTGAGTTTGCTATTCATAAGAAACATCTGCTGATGTAAAGCATGCCGTGCAAAAGAGCGATCTCAGTAGACTTAAAATAAAGAATTGTTGATTTGCAGAAAGCTGAAACTGGTTTCAAAGCAATCTCAAATAGATTAGAAGATCAGCAGTCCACAGTTAGACAAATGAGATGATTAATATTGTGACTAGTCTTGCTACAAGTAGGCACCAAGCCAAGATTACCCTACAGGCTCAATACAGAATCCTCAGTGAGGTAAAGAAGAACCCTTGAGTAAAAGCTAAAGGCTTGCAGAAATTTGAGGAACTGACTAATATCTCTGTTCAGAATCCTACCATAAGCAAAACATTGAACAGTTTGGGTGTCTAAGGCAGAACACCACACAGAAAGCCACTGCTCTCCAGAAAACACTGTTGTGCGGCTGAAGCACCTTGAAACTCAACAATGCAAAAATGCTTTGTGGATTGATGAAACAATGGTTCAGTTATTCAGAGAGAATGCACAGGACCCTGTATGGCATATAAACGGCACAAGAAAATGTCATCCTAACTGTGATGTATGGTGGAGGGAGCATCATGATGACTATGTTCAAGAGGAACTAATGAATTTCCAGGCTTATCAAGGTTCCCTAAAGGATAGTATCAGAGAGGCTGTCTGCCAGCTACTCAGTAGACATTGAGTGGTGCTGGTGGAATGGCTTAAAAACAAAAATCTACTTTTTCTAGTGGCTCAGTCCAGATCTTAGAGATGTTCACGTCAAATAATCCAAGAATATGGCTACGCTGAAGAATGTTGACAGTATGACAAGTATTGACTTGGGGGAGCTAAATACAAATGCACGCCACACTTCAGATTTTTATTTGTAAATAATTTTGAAAACCATGTATCATTTTCCTTCCACTTCAACACTTTGCTTTGGTTCAATCACATAAAATCCCAATACATTTACGTTTGTGGTTGAAACTTGACAAAATGTGAAAAAGTTCAAGGGGTATGAATACTTTTGCAAGCCACTGTATATACAAGTGGATAGTGCTTGAATCAAAATTAATGACCTTAGAGTTTATCTGGGCAATAGAACAGGCAGCATCATCATCATCATCATGCATTAAAATAGATAAATAACAAAAAAAAAAAAAAAAAAAAATCATGTTTTATCTTGCTTTTGTCACAGAGCTATTCAGCTGGCTAACTGACCTGCGTCAGTGTAATGCTTAAAAGTGTACATATAAACTGTAAAAAACAAAACAAAACAAAAAAACCCTCAGTTTCATTTTTTTCCCTTGTGTTTCCTGTAGTATGGACTAAAACACCTTTACCGGAGCCCAGTTTACACTGATTTCATTACTCTACTGTTAATTACATTTAAGATATGTGTGAATTGGCTATAAAAACTTTACTAAAACTATAAACTATAAAAATGGTAACAACGAATCAGAATATAGAATTCTGTATCATAATCCAGAACAGTGTTATGGGACACCCTCATGAAAATATGAATAACTGCTGGACCAGCGTTGAGGCTAACAATAGCATTGAGGTCATTACGAACCAATTCAATAAAGCATTAGATGATTGTCGTGGGAATCCAGACTGGACGTGTGACATATTTGTTCAGTGTATACTAGGTAATGTAGTGCAGGTGGCATTAAATGATACAAAACTGTGAAGTCCATCGCTTGCTGAGTTACATCAATTTTACCTGGATTAACACCTAACAGACTCTAAAAGTGTGCTAATAACTAGTTATATGATTTTCATGTTTATGTGGACTCTTGATATTGATTTCTGTAGAACAAAAAAACCTATAGAAACCCAAAAGTATGATTTCAATGTAGTTTTCTCAGTTTAAAATTGAATACATATTCTTAAAAATCAATTATGTGTGTGTATGTGTATATA
>JBCNYH010000026.1:13918202-13929724 GCA_039654325.1 Tandanus tandanus
CTTTGTTTGGTGTTGTTAGTGGGGGGGGAAAGAAAAAAGTTTGGGGGTGGGGGGTGGAAAAAACCCAGTTGGGGGGAAAAAGGGGGGGAAAAAAAAAAAAAAAAAAAAAAAAAAAAAAAAAAAAAAGTGAATGTGCAGTAAAGTTACTGGTTTCTTATTAATGTATCCTGCAGCTCCTCAGCATCAAAACATCTCTGCACTTTGCTTCTCTGCTGGTGTGTGTGTGTGTGTGTGTGTGTGTGTTTTCACCCCTCAGTGAGATTTAACTTTAGCTCTGGAGGAAATAAATAAAGATATTAAGAAATAACTCTCTCCTGCATTTTCTGTGTATGATCGGGAGCGAAACAAGGAAAGGTTTAAGAGAGTTTACTTTTCACCACAAATCACCAGCTGATTTCCACGTTTATTTGTATCATCTGTCCTGTTAGTTTAATTATCCGTTTAACAAGTTCATGTTCCATGTTCCCGTTCATATTTCGCTCCACAAGTTTGTTTGCCTACCTGAACAAGACTGTGTTTTTTATTCTGAGTGGCAGCGTATGAGCCTCTATTTTACAGCTGCCCATCGTCATGTAAATCAGCAATACATAACAGTCAATTAGCATCAACTCAGCAGCCTTATTGGGTTTTCTGTGGTGGGCACGCAAAGACACCAGACAGGACATGGAACAACCATTCAACTCATGTTAAACGCCTATGGTGCTCCATTCAGGGGTGCCACAAAAAATGCCATAGCTCTTCCAACAGAAATTCCCTCTGTATACTTGGCATACACACTTAAAAATTGTAGCACATTTAAAATGTGCCTTTCATTTCACTTCACAGATTTCCAGATCTACATGCAGAGTTTTGACAAACCATCAGGACACCAACTTGACTCGCTCCCTCTTTTCATTAGTCTATTATTAATATTAAATGATTCGAGGTGATTGCTGTCTTACCATATTGTTGATCATCACTGTCCCATTGAGGGCTTTGATCAGGATAGTCTGACGGAATGCTCAGCTGGAGGGGAGGAACACTTGGAAGGGTCTTATCATCTGAAACAATGAAAATAAATTGAATCATAGTATATAGCAAGCTCTGTTTTTACTTTTAGCCCTATAGGGACAGGGTTATATTCTCTATTATGTATCTTCCCTGTGATTTTCCCCCCACATAAACATTTAGATCAGATATCCCAGAAGCAGATAGTGAGAATGTGACAGAGAAAATAAGATAAACTCACCCAGTTTGCAGGTGAGATGCACCGTCCCGTTGTTGCTGCAGAAAGACGGGTCCAAGTTGACAAGGAATTTAGAATCGAGGCGTGCTACCTCACCTTGCAGAATGTTTGGGATAGTCTGACGATCATCTTCCTCACACTTCCTCTTCCTAGTCGGAATGAGGGGCCCTCTGCATATCGAGGTGAGAGAGTTTTAGTTAAAGCAGTGCAAGATGGAAGCATAATCTTTCTTACTCTAAGCATCAAACGTCTTTTTTCTGATGCATTTAAATGCAGTGCAGAAAAATTACAGTTGGAGTTGAGCACGCGGAATGTTTATTAAGTTTCAACGGCACTTACGTGATAGGAGGGCCGTGAATAGCAGTCATTGCAGGTGCAAACGTTCGGTACAGAGAGTGGTTGAAAACTGGGGAGCGGATGTTTGCCAAGACAGCATCGAGCAGTGGCTGGCATAGGTACTGCTTTTTGGAAGGCACTGTCGGAGGAGGGGGAGTAGGCTGAGGAAGAAATGCACAGAGATTAGGAACATGATTATGGGATATAAGCAGAAATGCAGCAACTGGCTAAAAATTATATCTTAGTATTTAAAAAAAATACATAATCACAATGCACAAGTTGAGCTGTAACTAGACAATATTCAAAATCATTATGAATAAACTCTAAACTTTTAAAAAAAGTAAGTGTGTGTGTGTGTGTGTGTGTGTGTGTGTGTGCGCTGGGTGGGGGTTTTATGTCTTTTGGTGACCTGAGATTTTGTCACAGCAAGATCCATAAAAGACCATAAAATTATTTAGGGGCAAAAATTAGCAGTTCGGTCTGTGCATCATGATTTAACTTTTTTTTAGCATAACAGCCAAATAATATAATAGCTAGATTGATTAGTCATCAGCAATGTGTGCTTAAATGTGATCAAACACAACTGTGGGAGACAAGCTCATCCTGAATGAAGAAACGAATAATGATATTATTTCTGATATTGATAATGGAATCAAGAAAATGATTAATCCCAAAGGAAACTGCTTAACTGCGTATAATAGTTATATAACACTTTAATCAAGCAAGATGTGATTGAAGTGTAACATTTCTGCTTTAATTCAAGGGGTTCAACAAAAATATAGCCCTGTTTAGGATTCAATTACTCATTTTTTTTATATAATCTCTCCATTTTCTGAAGCTCACAAGTAATTGGACAATTATTAATATGAAGTATTATTATTATTATTATTATTAATATTATGTGGATGCAAATCTAATAGACCAAGGAGCAGAATGATTTTCTAAGTGAATGGTATTTAACTTAAAAACAAAAAACTAGGGGTGGGACTCGATTAAAAAATTAATCTAATTAATTAGAGGCTTTGTAATTAATTAATCTCGATTAATCGCATAACAATATTTGCCCCAAAAAGCAAAATTTTTTAATTTAAATGGATTTTAGTGGATGACCGAATCAAATAATAGACACAGACATGAATACTGTAAACTCAAGCTCTTTAAATGTCTGGGAAAATGAATTTATTTGCTTGCTTTTCAGTGTCATAAAGCTGTGGAATTTTGCTTGAAATAGTCTTTCTACACGGCAGTTGAAAAGTTGGATCACATGTTGATATCTGTAGCACATTTTGTAACCCCTTATATTCTACCACTAATAGTGGTAAAGCCCAGAGCAATCCATTTTGCGAGTGAATTTGTGAGTTTGGGCTGCCGACACCTCTTGTGCTTACTCGGACCGGGACTGCTTGCACTAACAGCTCCTGCGGTTTCTGTGCTTGCTGCAACATTCTTTGCATTTAGATGGTACTGTAGGGTTGAAGTGCTTCGATGGTATGCAAACTCTTTTTTGCACAATTTGCACAAAACCACGTTTTTATCAAGGCTTCTATCTATTGTATGTGACAAATAAATTTGAAATTAGATTTTATCAAGGCTTGCATCATAGTTTTTTAAAAATGAAATTTGCCTTCCATCAGCCCTAGCAATGCACCTTCATCGGATTCCTCCATTTTGGTAGCGGTTAGCCGAGCTTTGACGTGTGCATCAGTGTACCAGGAAATTGTGCACTGACAAACTTTCCGCGTTGTGTGGAATGCAAACTGCGATTAAATGCGTTAATTTTTTGTAAATAATTAATTGTAATTAACGTGTTAAAGTCCCACCCCTAAAAACCCAACAAGGAGTCAAGCATAGCCTCTCGTTCCCCATGGGGGTACACATTCCGAATGCCCGATTACCTACTCTGGGGCCCCAGGTGCAGATAGGAAGGAAACTTATGCCCTCCAGGTTTTAGAGTAGTAGTTTTGATCTCCTTAAACAGCAGGATGTAAATGCTGCTTTACTCTGTATGACTTACCACTGCCATGTCATTCTTGAGTTTTTCCAAGGCTATTTCACACTTCTGTAGGGTTTTAAGGGGGCATCTACTGAGACAGGAACACAGTGGGTGAGTCTAAACTAAAATTTCCAAACCCATGGATCATCAAAGTGATTACCGAGCAGGTAGGTTATGTATCCTTGTTCACCTGGTGTTGGGATCCGTGAGTATATTAAGCAGGCTTTTCATCTTACTCAGATCCTTCTTTCTTTCTGAAAAAAAGAAGCCCCAAAAACAAAAAAGTCACATTTACACAGACTAAAATAGTGACACTAGTACAAAGTTGAAAAGAGACAAATAATACCTTCATTTTTGTCAATTTTGTTAATCATCCTGCGCAGAGGTTCAATATATTTGGAGAGCTGCTTGAGTTTGTCCATATACAGCTGATCCTCTGACTGGGATGCACTCGCTGGACTCATAACAGAACTGGGGTTACCTGCACATGAGCACAAGCAAATCTCACCACACTTTCCAATCACTGCAATGTATTTGAATCACAAAATTACTCTAAAAAGAGGAGATTTTTTCTTCAACTATTTTGTCTGATCAGTGTTATTACAGTGTCGAATAGCCATGTTACATGACAGCAGTGTCAAATAATGAGATTAGTACATATTTGAGTTTTCCTTCTGGTCTGTTTGAGCTGATTGTAAACAAGGTTTTCGCCATTTTTTGAGCACATTAGTGCGTCATGTAGTGTGGCAAACGGACAATTGTCCGCTAGCCAAATGTGAGTGAAACTCCTAAAGGGCGAGTTGACCTGATAAACGCTGGTCCGTATTGGTGAGTAGCAAATTCCCGTCTACTCAAAAACTAGCACAGGGTACTTTTTACTTAAAGTTTTTTTTTTTTTTAAACCAAGTCTGTCAAGTGTGTCGATGAGTGACATCGTTAGACCTGTTGTTGATGCTCCATGGCACCCACGAGGGATGCAGTTATTTTATTCTGTAAGGTGTTGAAGGTTTAAGCTGTGCGCTTAGTTAAACTGCATAGTTTTTGGGTGAAAGAGTTAAAGTATTGTGCTGTAAATTCGTGTCTTTTTTTGACATATTTGTTTAGAAAGCAGCAAAAAAAAGTTGTATTTATTTTTTTAATAGTTTTCATGGTGTTTGAAAGACTTCATATGAATGAACACACAAACACCTGTTAAAGACTCTCCACTGGTTTTTCTTAAGACTAAGGGCTGCAACACTGAGCAAAGCCCAGCATATTAATAAAGTATGTAATGTGCTTTGCGCAATGACTTATGGGAAATGATGATGCTGGAGGAAACTTGTAAACCCAAACGAGTATGAACAGTCTACACACAGAACCACGTGGTCGATTTATTAGGTATTTCCCCTAACCCGAACAACCGACCTGGCAAAATTGTGTGATGAATGGATTAAGCGAGTTAAACGAACACGGGCAGACTGGAAAGCACTCAGCACATTATTTGTAGTGACCATTTAACTGAAGATTGTTCTGAGCCAATTCCAGTGCCTCGGTATGAAATGGCTGCACGTTTGACAGCGGTCATGCAATCAGCTCTGCTACAGGTGTCAACAGTAACACCACGACATTCAGAAGCTGCCAACAAGCTTGAACAGAAAATCTAAAATTGCTCTAAAATGTTCTAAGCTTGCTTTAAAATTATAAACAATCAGTCTGTCGTAACACTCAATCTGAATGATTGAGGTTGCAGGTAGCATAGCGTATATGCTAATTTCTTAAAGGAACTTTTAAGTTGTGTCCACATTTCACTATTTCATATTTAATACTTTTGTTTTTGTTTACAGTGATGCCTAATTCTACATGTCTTGGAATAAAATACATTGTCAGACAATTTATGCTATTTCTTATGCATTTTTTTGCCCCCGAAAAAGCATGTACATTTACGGACCAGTTGCAATTTGTACGGACTAGTAGTGATTCAGGGCTACTGAACCGTACGGACCAGTAGCAATTTCCATGGGTTTGCCACACTGGTCATGGTGTGCTTGGCCTTCTGATTTGCTGGGCTTCCTCCACTACGCATCCATGCACAACGGTATCTCTGCCCATTCTGGTCTGCCTCCCAGCACACTAAACGTGGAGCTTTCAGGTGATCAATCAGAGCAGAGTAGACACAGAGAAGGGAAAGACTATAAATAGGAGGAGGAAGCCAAACACACTGTCCAGCGAGTGCAATCAAAATCAGCGTTTCATTGGTAGGGAAGCTTCCTGAAGAATTGCAAAGGCTTTTGGATTAGGAATCCAACGTCACCGCATTGGATTTGCTGGGCTACGTCACCGCATTGGATTTGCTGGGCTGCGTCACCCGTGTAGCTTAACACATTATCTGCCAGTGCTGAGCTCCACAACCAACAAGCGCAGAGATTGCCGACATAATCTGTGGCAGTGGTGGCTTAGTGGTTATGGCGATGGGTTTCTGATCTGAAAGTCAGCGGTTCAATCCCCACTATCAGCACTGTTGGGCCCTTGAGCAAGGCCCTTAACCCTCAATTGCTCAAAAAAATTGTTTAAAAAAAAAAAAAAAAGATAATAATAATAATCTGGATAAGAGCATCTGCTAAATAAGGTAAAATGTAAAGAGATTGTGGAAAACATTTATTTTTGTTCCTAAACCTGACAACAGGAAAGCCTAGTTGGCAAAACATTAGCCACATAAGCCATTTTAGATTCACCGTCACACACTAAAATGGAAGTTTCACTGTCTCCACAAGAGATCTCAAACCCGCCCAATGCTTTGACATCACTTCCAGGGAAAAACGACTGCTAAGCTGCTAACATCCGTAGTTTAGCACACTGCTAGTGTCTATCACTTAAACGTATTACATATGCACAAATTATGCTGTAAGGATGACCAATACTGGTACACTTTAACAGTCTAAACGTGAATTCCTGCTGCATACCTGGAGTGCTGAGTGGTCCAGGAGATGGCACTTGCATGGGGTAACTTTGTGGTGTACGTGCTGTGGCTGGACTTTGTGAAGGCTGTGGGGATGGACTGGGTTGGAAACCTGGAGATGGAGTTGGACCAGAACTGAAAATACAAAATTTTAAATCACCCTCATGTCCTTACATCATTTGATTCTACAGCTGATCAACGTTTCTTTTAGTACAATGTTGTCATGTCTGATAATCATATTACTGGACTAAACTTTTGCAACGCAAGACTTGTGAGACAGGTCACGACCCGTGGACAAGGGATCCACAGGAATTAATGTACCTGACAGAATTGGGTTGTGAAGAGAGCGGCTGTGGTGAGGGTTGAGGCTGAGGGGGAGGTGGCATGGAAGGCTGGGGTGTCTGCACCTGGACCGGAGATGGTGAGGACATCTGCTGACCCTGTGAAAAAAGATAAGTTAAAAGAAATTTAAAATTGTGCATAAAGTTACTACTTTAACAACCGTAATGACCATTAAATCTTCTGAACTGTCACACACACACAATCCACCAACTTGCACTGAGACCCATTGTTCCACTTACCTGTACAGCGTAAATAAAAAACATAAATAGAAAAAAAAAATAGCAATAACACCCTACCAACAAAACAACCCTTTCCCCAACAAAAATAAGGATTGGCTTTAAATGGGGTGGGGGCAAAAGGGGACAAGGGGGAGACAGCTGTTAAGATGTTATGGCTTGCTCATGGACAACCTTTCTTTTGCGAGCGAGTACAGAGGGGGAGCCACAGACATGGGCACCTACTGGAAAGCCAGCACTCTGCCCCCGGTGTAAATACCTGTGGCATTTGCTGTCCTCCCATGGCAGCAGGGTTTGGAGGAATGGCAGAGTTCGGAATGGCGCGGGGCAACCGGGGTGGCATTTGTATCCCAGCACGGGGCATCATCTTTGAGGAGGACAGAGGGGACAACAGACATGTCACAAGCAAAAACAATAAATGCAGTGCATCAGCGGATATGAGAGAAAGCACATGCACACATGCACACTCAGAAAACTCAAGACTAATGAGAGAATACACGCACAGAAGCACAGGAGGAAAATGCTTTGAGACATGTATGATCACCTGTAGCACATTGTGAGCTCAACTGTGACTTTCTTCTTCTGCAAGTTAGAAACAACAAGCCACAGGATAATGGGCAGCATGCTAACGCCTGATGGATCATGCCAGACAAGAGATGTGATGCGTGTATCCATGTCTCATTAGCTTATTGCTAATGAACAGCTGATGCAAAAATCTAAAAGTATACCAGATCGCTCATTACCCCATACTCCATCAAAGAAAAGAAAACAAAGTCAGCTATCAACTTACAACTGACACCTTGTTCCGTAAATACAGGCCCAGATTTTCTATGTACTTGCTTCTGACAACTTGTGTTTGGATAACGTATATTAGTATATACACACACTATACAGGAACGGTACAATCTGATTGGTCCATTACCTCAGGATTACTAAAACATTACCTGGAGTACATGATGCTTGAATCAAAACAATAGACATGCGTGGTTTGTCAGGGTCACACCTAACCATGCGTGGTTAGAAGGCAGCATCATTATTCTTGCACATTAAAATGAAAAACCATAAAACCTAGTTTATTTTGTTATATACTTTTACAGAGTTACAGGTTTATTTACGTGTCCATATAGTACGTACTTCACTCTGAATGAGCAGCATGTTGGCATAGTGGTTAGCACATCCTCCTCACAGCAAGAAGGCCCTGGGTTTGAGTCTCGGGCTTGGCGAGGGCGTTTCTGTTTGGAGTTTGCATGTGCTCCCCTTGCTTGCATGGGTTTCCTCCGGTTTTCTCCCACAGTCCAAAACATACACATTGGGCTAATTGAGTGTGAATGGTTGTGTGTGTTGGCCCTGCAATAGACTGGTGAGATGTTCAGGGTATACCGTGCCTTTGCCCAAAGTCAGTTGATATAGGCTCCAACCTTCCTGCGACCCTAGTTTATGCAGCATTTACTTGCAGGGCTCATCTGACCTGCCTCTGGAAGTGTTAAATATGCGAAAATAAGCTAAAGGAATCTAATTTTTGCTTTTATTTTATATTTCTGTAAAGTATATACTCAAACCCTTAAAGAAGTTAAAGTTACGCCGTTACACAGCCCTTATGCACCTGCTCGCGCGTGCAAAGCTCATGTGTCTGACATGATTTCAAATTTCCCATGTAGTGTATACACTAAAGCAATTATATATCTTAGGTTTGGTGGATGTTGCGGAATTTAATTATCCTCTCAACATTCCGTCTCGGGACTATTCGGTGACCACTGCGGGCTTCTGCACATAATTGTTGAGTATGAACATGGTGCAGTTGTTCCTGACATGCGGCATCATGTTTCAACATTCAGCTACATGTGAAGTTTAGTCTACGATTAACAATACAGAAAATTGTGGTATGTCTTAAAGGACATCAGCAAATCTCTGTCACCACTGAAAAACTGAATTTTTATGTGAACGCTGAAATGTGGGGCACATCTGGGACAAGTGCACAACAGGTTCTCATCAGTACAAAGTCACTCATTTGCTGAACCGCTTACTCCTACTATGGTCACAGGGAAGCTGGAGTCTATCAGGGTGAAGGCAAGGTACACCCAACCTGAGCAGCTCACCAATACGTCGCAGGGCCAACACACACGCACGCACACACAAAATGATTCACACTCCCACTCACACCTAGGATCAATATGGAAATGCTAGTTAGTTTAATGTGTATGTCTTTGGACTGTGAGATGAAACTGGAGTGCCCCGAGGAGACCCACACAAGCACAGGGAGGACATGCAAACATCACACAGAAATCAGGACTCCAACTCAGGACCTTATAGCTGTGAGGCAGACATGCTAACCACTACACTAACGTGCCACCCATAGGTACAAAGTGAAAAAAGGAACCTCCGCAACATTAAATGTAACTATAAATGAAGTAAAAAGCATGGCGTGCTGTTTACTAATGAATGAAAAATGGTAATGTCTAAACAAAACAGGATAAATGGATATAAGAGGAATAACACAATGGGATGTGTTGTATCCCGACTGCATGGTGTTAACACAAACAACACTTTTGTGGGTCCACCACGCCAGCCTGTCACTCATTATTTTACTGTAATAGAAACACCATGTGTTTTATTTTTTACTTAAAAGGCATACAAAGTTGTAAATGTGATAGCAGTTAGACCAAACACTTAGTAATCTCACAAGCACATGTATGCAGTGACTCAAAAGAAGCCAAGCATGCAATCAGTTAGTTAGCCACAGAAAGCAAGCAAAGGAAAATAAAGACCCCTCTCAAGCTCTAAGCACAAAAAAATGTAACTTGTTTTTGTGCGCTAATTCATGTCAGGCATATGTGTGCGTACTCGTCTGAGTCAGACTGTACATGTGTGGATTATATACAGATAGGTCCATAAATATTTGGACAATGACCATTTTAGTAATTTTGTCTGTGAAAAATGAAGCCAATAAGATGTGATTTGAAGTGTAAACTTTGTGACTTTGGCTGTGGGTGGAAACCCTTTTGAACCCTATGATTTCGCCCTAAAATGTGGGGAGCTTTGCTCTAATTGGTTGGTTTGCAGCAAGGCAGCTTGGCACCCTACATAATTTGCAAGTGGGAGCTGATTGATGTACTCTGAAATGCTACCAAATTAATTAGCTAGAAATAATCTTGTTGATTAAATATAAATTAGAGCCTTAACTGACAAAGGGATTGTCAAAGATGCATCTTATATTGTAGATTTATATGATACAGGAAAATTCTTTGAAGGGGACACAGGCACGAAATTAAAAGCCCTTCATCTTCATCAAAAGAACCACATCATCTGCAAAAATCAGGGATGCAATCCTGAGGTTCCCAGACCAGACACCCTCCTCTCCACAACTACACCTTGAAATCCTGACCATGAATGCCACAAACAGGATCGGTGACAAGGGGCAGCTCTGGCGGAGTCCAACACGCACTGAAAATGAGTTCAAATTTGTGCTGAGGCTGTGGACGCTGCTCTTGCTTTGGTCATAGAGTGAACAGATAACAAATAAGAGCTGGTGCACTGTTCCCGGACGAAAGCCACAATGCGCCTCCTGAATCGGACATATGACAATCCCAAGTTTTTGCTTCTGCGACCACCAAAGCTGCAGTTCTTTTGGCCACTTGATCCGTCAGCTGCCTCAGGAGACCTTTGGGACAACCATGTCCGTAAATCCTCAGTCTTCAGCTGGACAGATTGCATCACCACTGGTGTCCAGCAGCAGGTTCTTAGGTTGCTGTTGTGACAGGCGCCAATGACTTTCTGGCCACAGCTCCTGGAAGCCGCATCCACAATGGAGTCCCTGAACATGTACCATTCAAATTCCATGCCCACAACATTACCTTTTTTCACTCGAGAGGCTCTTGAAGTGGTTTTACAATATGTTTTGGGACATTATCCATCTAAATTGTGAAGGGTCTTCCTATTAAATCTTGCAGCAATTAACTTTTCATCCATACATGCCCATGTCCACCATGTTTGACAGATGATGTGATATGCTTTGGATCATGAGGGAGTCCTTTCTTTCTCCAAATTTCTCTCCTCAAAATTCTGGTACAAAGTAATTTTGGTTTCATTTGTCTAAAAATCTTGTTATAAAAAATGGACAGGCTTTCTAATGAAGTCTAATATTTTACAGTATTACAAAGGTAACGCCTCTGTGCTTACATTTGCACAGGTGTCTAAGTGTATAGTAACAATCATAAGCCAACAGTCCAATAGCTTCTGATCCTCTGAAAATATTACATAAAACTGCTGTAATTTTTAGATGGTTAATATAGTGTTTTTTTCCCAAATATAATCATTAAAGCTGAAATTCTACACTTCAATCACATCTTGACAGGTGTATTTCAAATCCATTGTGGTGGTTTACAGTAGCAAAATTGTGTTGAAATTCAAATATATATAAACCAGACAACTGCTATATACATATATGACACAAATACT
>JBCNYH010000026.1:13986776-14007305 GCA_039654325.1 Tandanus tandanus
CGCCCACATGCCTTTTGGCAAACTCAAAACGTGCCTTCTTATTTTTAACACTAAGTAATGGCTTTTTTCTGGCCACTGTTCCATAAAGCCCAGCTCTATGGAGTTTACGGCTTATTGTGGTCCCATGTACAGATACACCAGTCTCTGCTGTGGAGCTCTGCAGCTGCTTCAGGGTTACCTTTGGTCTCTGTGTTGCCTCTCTTATTAATTCCCTCCTTGCCCGGTCTGTGAGTTTTGATGGACGGCCCTCTCTTGGCAGGTTTGTTGTGGTACCATGTTCTTTCCATTTGAAGATTATGGATTTGATGGTGCTCCACGGGATCATCAAAGATTTGGATATTTTTTATAACCCAGCCCTGTCTTGTACTTCGCAACAACTTTGTCCCTGACTTGTTTGTAGAGCTTGTTGGTATTCATGGTGTGATGCCTCGTGCTTAGTGTTGTTGCAGCTTCTGGGGCCTTTCATAAAAGGTGTGTTTATGCTGACACATCAGGTGACCCTCAGATTGCACACATGTAGACTTCATTTCACTAATTATGTGACTTCTGAAGGTAATTGGTTGCACTAGAACTTTTGAGGGGCTTTATAGCAAAGGGGGTGAATACATATGAATTTCCTGTGTAATTTGTAATTTTCAGATTTTTATTTTAAAAAATTTCTTTATATATATTTTTCTCATTTCCCTTCACCAACTTAGACTATTTTGTGCAAATCCATCACATAAAATTTAGATTAAAAAAACATTTAAATTACAGGCTGTAATGTAACAAAATAAGTAAAAAGCCAAGGGGGGTGAATACTTTTGCAAGGCACTATATATTTTTACATTTTTTTATTCATTCTATTCAGTGACATCCACCTTGCCTTTTTTTTAATTATTTATCCTGAGACCAGATTGTGCCATTTTTGTGTAGTACATTTCATTTCATTTATTTAGTTGTTTGTTTTTTTTTGAATGCCCTATATTTTACATTGTTATCCAAATACATAAGTGTAACTTGATTTAACAACCTATAAACTAATGGTAGCCAAAGAATATTGATGCACTGCCATGACAGACTTGTTGTGATTGTATCTAAGCTGATCTTCAGGTTTCACTCCACAGCTCTTTCTGAAGGCGCTTTGAAGAAGCTGTTTGAAAGTCCAGACACTGCTTATGTCCACTAACTGGCAAGAACACAGCATGGCAGTTTGCCTCAACTATTTTGGACACATTTGTGTAGCAACTGGCGACAGAAAGAGGATATTCATGGATACTGGGCAGTTACACAATACAGTTAAGCACTGTGATTTTGTGTTAAGTAGAGACTTGAAAGTGTAAAATGCACATTTTATTTTTCATCTATAAATATATATTACACACTCGAATGATTGAAGTCCTCACTGCTGGAGTTCGTCTGTGTAATATCTTTAAATGTTTTCTTGTTGTTTGTTCTTGTTGTTGTCTAGTGGTGATGCCATAGCATACAGTTTTCTTTGCATTCTTTATAAGACACATGTAAACAAATGTAAAACAGTTTGTATGTCAGTCTTATGCCTCTTCAGATATGTGAACCAGCCTCCAAAGTTCATTGAAAAGAGTCACCTCAGAGAGACGACTTGTTTGCCAATAATGCAGTGAGACAAGCACGTGTCAGATGTCTTGTGCGCAGACAGGTGCAGACCAGCACGATGGTACACGTGAGTAGGGCTGGTTCTGTATAGACCTTGAGCCCACCAATAAAAATATCAGCTGTTCCATTGTACCATAACCCCCACCCCCGCCGCTGCCCCAAGTTTATTATTCACTCATAGTTTAATAGAATGTGTATTCAATAAATTGTAATTCTCATGGTCTATTGAGTGCCTTATCAGTCCTCCATTTTGTTTTTAGTATAGGTTAGCATGGTGACCATATGTGTATATATACAACTGAAGCCTCTCCATGGATGAAGACAACCGTGTGTCCTTCTCATGGTGCCCCTGCTACCATCACAGAACATGGATCATCTTTGGGAGTAAACCCTGAAAACAAATACCACCCAAAGTTTTGGTGGCGAAACAATTTTCCTCTGCGACCATTGCAGCTTCGCTGTCCCATCGAGCAACAGGGATCACTTGCCAAGGGACACTGCTACTGATCTACCACATCCCTTTAAGCTCTTATTCATAATCTGTACTTTTACCCACGTCGGGTTCAAGACATATATATGTTGTAAATATATGTTACGTGTCTGACATAAAGGGTCAAAGTCATACAAAAAAACAGAAGTAATCTTTAAAGGAGAAAGTATATAATCCATGCACTCATTCATTTGCCGAACCACTGGAGCCTGTCTCAGCCAACACCGGGCAAAGGCAGAGTACACCCTGAACAACTTGCCAGTCCATCGCTGGGCCAACACAGACACAACCATTCACACGCACACACAGGGGCAATTTGGAACAGCCAGTTACTCTAAAGTGCATGTCTTTGGACTGTGGGAGGAAACCCACACAAGCACAGGGAGAACATGCAAACTCCACACAGAAACACCCTCGCAGAGGCCGGGAGTAACACCCAGGACCTTCTTGCTGTGAGGCGGATATACTAACCACTACCCCATTGTGTTTCCCTACTGGGAAACAAAATTTTTAGAAAACACTGCAGACGTGTAGTTGAAAATAATAACTGAGGGAGAAACCATAATTGGTTACATTTTATGGAAGCAAGTTTGATTTAAAAGCAGTTACACTCACCTTTCAGAGATCATGTTAGTCAAAACAGGTAATGTGAAGCACCACATGAATTTATTTATAGCCTGCTAAGCATTACAGAATTTATCTAGGACAATATAAGCTATTCTTTTTATGTAACCGGACCATTGCAAATTTAAATTATCTTCATGCTTTATAGGTTGATCCGGTTTAAGAACAGCCTAAAATTAAGATACTGATTGAGATTGTCAAGAAGGATTTACAGATTATATACTAGTATAGTCCAGACTTTGCAGTTCACACTCAACATTACTATGAAGATTCTCATCAGATGGTGTATACTGCTCATAAAGAAATGATGCAGAAGCTTTTAGCTCAACTGCATCAAGGTTGCACTTGTTGGTTTCATGATAGTTTCACTCTTAACCACAGATGAGCTCCCATGAGCAGCTTTTTCTCAGAAGCCTAGAGGAGAAGTAATGTGATAAATGGCTTGTTGTGAATAACACACAAAACACCATGCAAGGGTATTCCCTGCCTTTTACATGTTTTTCTTTTTAAGCGTAAGGTTTGAGGGTTCCTCATGTCTGGAGAGCAGTGGGTTATTTCCCACGATATGGTGAAAATCGTGTGTGTGTGTGTGTGTGTGTGTGTGTGTTGGCGGGGTCACAGAAAGGTATAGAAAGGTTTTCTTTACCTCGACTTTGTCACTGTGGCCAAGGTGAATTCATATTTTTAATCACCAATAGTGTTCTTTTGCTAATGTTTTCTGGTTAATTGAAACTGAGTCAACACTCATAGTGAGAATGATGCGTGTTTCCGTTTGGTTGTTTTTAATCTGGTAGATAGTGAGATGGTAGTCAGAGATACTAACAATGAGAAGAAATAAAAAGTCACACAAATCTGAAGTTAAACTCTGCTGATTGGCTTAAGAGTCTGTCACATTATCTTCATGCATTCTGTATTTTGAACCATTTCTATTTAGCTTATTTGCCCTCTAAACTCTACTTGAACTGATATTTTCTGCTATTTCTCTATTTCCCTGCAGTTATTATCCTGTGTCTCACAGAAGATGTTTGATCTCTCTTTTTTTTTTTTATTGAATTGTTGTTGTAGAAAAAGTAAAATTTTCATTAAATTTAGAGCTGGCATGGTGGCATAGTCCATAGTTAACACATCCGCCTCACAGCAAAAAGATCCTGGATTCGAATCCCGGGCTCGTTTGCATGTTCTCCCGATGCTTGCGTGGGTTCCTCCAGTTTCCTCCTACAGTCCAAAGACTAGCACATTAGGCTAATTGGCTGTTCCAAATTGCCCCTGGGTGTGAGTCTGAATAGGTGTGTGTTTCCCTGCGATGGTCTTGTGAGTTGTTCAGGGTGCTTTCGCCCAGTGTCTACTGAGACAGGCACCAGTGTCCCCATGACCCTAGTAGGATTAAGTGGTTTGGCAAATGAATGAGTGAGTGAGGTTAAATGTAGGTTCTAATTATCTCAGTGCAAACAAACCTTTTCTTACATTTGAAAAAGACATAATAGTAATAATAATAAAAATTACAACAATGATGATGATGATGAATTTACCTTTGTTTACGGGGCCCATTCACTTCCCAGATGTATTAAATAAACATGAAACAGTGCTATCTCTTGGAAATAAAATGGGATTGGCTGCAATGTCAATCTGAAACTATTTGCTTACTCCTAAACATGAGTCAATGACCCCTGCAATGGGCACAATGATATTAATAAACAATTCCATATTTTTAGTTCTCTTAAAATCATATGCCTTCTTCTGTTTCTTAACAGTTGATCTCAGACTTTTCCACTTTCTACGAATCGATGTTGCACTTTTGTCAAGTTTCTCCTCTGGTCATGCGATCTTATTGTAAACAGTCACAAAACCAAAACAAAATGTAAAACAGTTGAATACAATATACTAAGCCCGTGAGGTGCTTTCATCAGGAAATCTTTGCATTCAGCCAAAATAAACATATAATGGAAGATAAAGCACATAGGCTATCTAACAAGCACCTTTAACACCCGTATTAATAAGTAGGAACTATGCTAAATTGACACTTTTTTTGAAGTATATAAGATATTTTGGACAGCTACTCCCAGCATCCTTTAAGAAAGGAATTATTATTTATATAATGTTTATATTTATGTTTAGATAGGTATGAGTGGTGTAGCAAGATACTTGGCACTCTCGCCTCACAGCAAGATGGTCCTGGGTTTGAACCCTAGTGGCTGGCAGGAGTCTTTTTGTGTGGAGTTTGCATGTGCTACCCATGCTTGGGTGGGTTTCTTCCAGGTAGCCCAGTTTCCACGCACAGTCCAAAACATGCACATTAAGTCACATGGCTACTCGAAATTGCCCCATAGGTGTGAATGTGAGTTTGTGTTGGTGTTAGCCCTGAAATGGACTGGCAACCTGCTCAAGGTGTACCCTACCTCATGCCAAAAGTCAGCTGGGATTGGCTCCATTCTTCTCATGATCCTAATAAGATAAGTGGTTTGGATAATGAATAAATATTAGTTAACTAATTTACCTCTACATTTAAGTTTTTATTATAAATTGCAGGCATTGTTTTTCATTAGTTGTGACACATTCAACTTGAGTATCTATGGACTCTCGTTTGTTGAAATGAGAAACAGTGTAGGGGTCCAAATGCACAGGCTGTACTAAACCTGAAGAAAGGACCATATAAAGTAGACAACAGGTTTCTCACCTCTTCACAATCCCCTGTTTCTTCCATTTGGCAGAGGTTACGACTCACTTTTTTCTGGTTTCTAAAACAATGCTTCCTGGTTTTGTGACTTGGCTGCTAAATGTGGGTTTCTTGGAAGTGGTTTATGGTTTATAAGTGGTGTTCAAAGTGTAAAACAAATCTTTTAAATTTGGCATTTAACTGAGTGTGCTCTGATTTGGTCTTTAGTGTCTTATTTTATATTTATTTATTTAAATACAAGTTATAAATAAATAAAATAAATAAATAAAAGTAATGTTTTGACTCTCCTGTTGCTCTGTTATCCATTATAATACAAGAAATTTTACTGTCTGTCAATTCAATATATAGCATGGTTTTTTACTTTTATTTAAATAGATGTTTATACCAAAGACAATGCAAATAATACACCAATCGGCCATGAAATTAAAACATTATGCCCACTGAAAGGTGAAGTGATTAACAGTTCTCAAAGTTGATGTGTTCGAAGCAGGAAAAATGAGCAAGCATAAGGATTTGGGTGACTTTGGCTATGTTCACACTGCAAGCCCAAGTGGCCTGAATCTGTTTTTTTCATGCCAGTGTGAACACCAAAAAACACATCAAATCCGATCTTTTCAAATCGGATCTGGGCCACTTTCATATGTGGTACTAAATCAGATACAGATCAGAGTTTTTGAAATGCGACCTCAGTATGAACCATAAAGCGACCTGTATCGGAATTCAAGGCGACCTTGACATCACTCTTGGTCGACATTCGTCATAATGATGCGAAGGCGGGAGCCCCCGAAGACAAAAAGAATACATACACACAGACTTCTCTACAGAAGTAGCAGCTATTGCTCCAAAAAAAGCCTCATCCAGAGTTTTGGCTCTCTTTCTCTTCATTTTTCTTCTAATCGTCATCTGCTGACACATTTTTCTGCCTCCACTGCATAATAACTTTAAAATAAAACTGTCAACACTGACATCTCTCAACTCCACGTTTCTTCTATGTAGTTTCACTTCTGTAAACACATCAGACTTATATGGTTCTATTGCACATGTGGGCCACATTGGGGCCTTAAACTGTTCACAGTGCAGTATGTTATAGGTCACATCTATAAAATAATGTGAACAACCACTCGAAAAAAAATCGAATCTGGAAAAAAAAATTTGATTCAGGCCACTTGGCTTGCAGTGTGAACGTAGTGTTTTACAAGGGCCACTTTGTGATGGATAAAAGACTTAGTCTTTTAATTTCCTAAACAGCAGGTCTTATGGGGTGTTCCTGATATGCAGTGATTCGTACCTACCAAAGTTGGTCCAAGGAACTAATTTTTAAAAAGAGCGGTGCATAGTGGTTAGAACGTCCGCCTCACAGCAAAAACGTCCTGGGTTCAATTCCCAGGCTTGGGTGTTTCTGTTTTCTGGGAGTTTGCATGTTTCCTTCCACAGTCCAAAAACATGCACAATAGGCTACTTGGCTGTTCCAAATTGACTCCTAAGTGTGAGTGTGAATGTGAATGGTAGCGTGTGTTTCCCTGTGATGGTCTGGCGAGCTGTTTAGGGTATACCCAGCTTATGCCCAGTGTCAGCTGAGATAGACACCAGCCTCCCCATGTCCCTAATAGATTTAAGTGATTTGGCAAGTGAGTGAGTGAGTGATTTTTAAAAACAACCACCAAAAAAACTTTTATATTTAGCTAATACTTTCATATAATGTGACGTATATTTGAAGCAGGAAGTATTTGATAGGCTCTTGCTCAAGGACCAAACAGTGTCAGCTTTGATGTGACCCTATCCATCATTTTTATTTTTGCCTCAGAACTGCATAATAAAATGCTGAAGGACTGCTTTCAAGCTATGGAAAAATATGAACAAAATGAACTGTTGCAACATACCAATGACAGAAGAAACCTGAGCCTGAGACTGACTGGTAAGTGGAATCAACTTTTATGATATTAACAGTGGCATGTATACCAATAGACGTAGATCATTGTAGTGTGTGTGGTCATGATTAATTCTTAATCCATAACCTGTTCACGAAGGGTGACCACACTACAATGCTACAAGTGCGGAGGCGTCGTGACATGACATATCAATATTAACTGACATCAACACCAAATAAGTATGCTACAGACAACAAATAGTATCTTAAAGTACCATATAAAGTAAATCTTTAATAGGTCAAACCGCAATCACAGTTTACCAGAACACAGATACATTACAACAACTACAACAACAACAGAGATTGATTCTTTAAGCAAACCTCCACACCAGAGAAGCATTAGTCTCCATTTTTGTGAATGTTAGTCCATGACAAGTAATCCAGCGTCATAGCACCCTTTTTGGATTGTTCTCATCACACTTTTCGAGCAGTTCTGCACCACTCTCATCCTCCAGACGATAAATCTATATAAAATAAGTGTTTTTCACCATTCTAAACTGACCTGTGAACCCAAAACAATCCCATGGTTCACTGCATGACTACAACATCTATGTCATTAGTCAATGGGTCCATTAACAACCCAAAACCGCACATAAGCAGTGAGCTGAAGCCGCAGCTGGCTCATTGTTAAACCTGAAGAGTTTGTTAGTATAGTGGAGGAACAATGATTTGTATTAAAGATGATTTGTATTAAATTAATTTAATTGGTGGAAATAATGATGATTTGTATTAAATTGTAGTTGAACTGTTAAATGATGATTTATGCATAAAAAAACCTGAGGGCTGCCCAAAAGTCCGCCCAAGGCCTACCACGTGATGTCAACACCACCTGATGTAAACAATCTCTGGTCTTCTCTTGAGCCGAGAAATAATGGTGGCGAACGTTAACACTGAAAACCAATGGTATAAATACCCGGCCTTGAGTGGATTTGGGTGTCTTCGAATTCTCATTTCGAGATCACACCTGCTGCGCTGAACTGCTATTATTTTCACTCTGACTGAATAACTTGTTCTTAAACTTTTTTGTGAACTGCTAAACAATTTGCTGTTTTGTCTACTTTGGTTGAATAAAACTGCTCTTTGATTTTGAATCTACGTCTCTTGGTGAATTGACCTGTGTCCGCCATGACATTACTTACATTAGTCTTATTTCAACAACGAAATGACATTTGTGGTAAAGGAAACTGTAAATGTTAGAACACTTCTAAACTTATTGGGTGGCCTTTACTGGATTGGCTTATGACAACCTCTCAGCCACACCCATCTGCACACTTCTAACAAATACCCACTAAAGAGAAAAAGGAGCTCCTGATTTTGTCTCTCATTTAGGATCTAACACCAAACATCTAATTACCGCCAGCTGTTTTCTTTCACGCTTATCCCTCTTCCACAAATTTATATCGCCTTGTTGCTACAATCACACACTTGTGTAAAACTGTTTCACAGACGATCAAAGTGAACTAAAAATGTATTCCTGAATAAAAGCATCTTGATATTGCAAACATTTGAACCCAGCTCTTAAAACAGGATAAAAATTGCATAAATTAGGCTGGGCTTAAAATAACATTTTACAAGTTTTTTTTTTTTTTTTTTTTTTTTTTTACAATGTTTACAAGTTGCGACCACAGCAAAGCACCCTATTTCTGTATGTGCAGCAGTGCAATATCACCAGCAGACATTTTAAGTAATGTCTTACCTAGCGAGCTTGTCTTAGAAACTGGGATAAGCTCCGGCTAGGATGAGCCACTAGACTCAGGAGTAAAAAGCCCTGCAGACTTACCATACCCAGCAAGATGATCAGCCTTTTTTATTGGAGGGGTGGAGCTTATGCAATGATATAACAAGGAAATGTTTGTCACCAGTTTATAAAAAATATTAAATACTGTGTAAATTCACTAGTCAAATATTTGATGTCTTTTGCCTCCAAAGTCAGAACACACTTTTTTGGTACCTTGTTCAATGTACAATATTTCAGTTCAGATGCATAAGGTAAATAATTCTCTACAAGTTTGTCTTAGTCATAGGCAAAAGTATGGACATATTAAATCACACACATTATATGGTTTGCCTTTTTTTTTTTTTACACCACTCCTTTATGGTGTGATGTAGCCAATCATTCATTCATTCATTTGCTGAACTGCTTAATACTATTAGGGTCATGAGGAACTTGGTTGACTCTGGTGGGAGGAAACTGGAGTCCCCAGAGGTACGCACGCAAGCATGGTGAGAACATCAAACTCTACACAGAAACACACAGGACCTTCAAACTTTGAGACTGACATACTAACCACTACGCCACTGTGCCCCTTGTGATGTATGCAATTAACCTGTATTTTTCTGTTTTCAGTGTCTGAATCAATCTATTGCGTTGACATGCTAAGATTTTCCTGATGGTGTAGTCTTTCCATATTCTGGCTTGTTCTTCAGCAAGAGTAGGGGAACAGAGAATACTGACTCCACTCTGCAATGTTGCTGTGGTGATATCCGGAGGGATGGATGCTGTGTTCTGAAATCAATTGATGTGGATGAGGCTGACGATAGGTGGAACTTGAGTACTGTCCTGCTAAAGCTCCACTCCAGTGGGCTAAAGGCTGCTCCATATTATAATGACTATAAAGAGGGTATGCACCGAGGGCTGGCCTGGCTTTTGTCATGGAAAAGTTCGTCGCTTTACTCTGAGAAGAACCAGAACTCATGGATGGCATAGGTCCTGAGAGATTCTGCTCAGGAACAGTGGCCATGTCAGTAGATTTGGACTCAAAACCATGGCAGTCAGATTGTGCATCTGTGCAGGAAGGTGAGGACATCCTCCCAAACTCTTGAGATCTGCAGGGACACAATGAACAAGAATACAGAATTAAACAAGAGCGCAAACCTCTGCCAAGCCATAAGAATAAGTTTTAGGTAAAAAGTTACTAGGCTAAACAAAGACATGTAAAAAGCCAGAAAAACACCCACTGTCCTTGAAAGGTTAAAATACAAGAAAAGAACACTGAATTTGACATGAAAATTACATTATACAGTGAGGTTACTTTGAAGTAATCCGCTGCACGGACAGATAATTTGACTTGACAAGAAATAATGGAATAATCTCAGATTCAATGCCTTACAATCTTCCACTAGGAAATACCAAACCATGGGCAGTGTGGACTCAGTGGTTAAAGCTCTGGGTACGACCAAGCTGCTACTGTTGGGCCTTCAATTGTTCAGTTGTATAAAAATGTAAGTTTGCTCTGGATAAGGGGTCTGTCAAATGCTGTAAATGTAAATGTGATCTATTCTAGATAGTTAACTTGCTGTTATTTTTTGCAGTGCAGTGCCATCCCTGGTTACTCGTTAGATATTTCGCCACAAGACACCAAGCCTGGCTGAGTGATTTCACTTGGCATAAGAATGAAAACACCCACTATATGTGCTTAATGATGGATGTCAGACACCAGATAACATACTGTACCTGTGTGGTTGATAGTTGGTCTGTCCTGGAACAAGCTGCTCTGAGTTTGTGTAATCCATGGCTCCCTCACTGTGCAGAGTTTGGCCAGGATCCTGCTCTGCTACCCATGGGGACATATCCTCATCTTGGGCCATCAGGACATCCTTGGAAAGCATCAAGCTTTCTGAATCCTCTCTGTGAGGGTCATATGGAAGCCTTGGCACATCTATAGGTGACAAAAATACAGATTAACAGCAGGCAAGATCATTCAACCATGAGACCAAGAATCTCTGGGTAGCAATAAGGTTTCCTGTCATGGGAATTGTGGGATAGCAGCTATTGGAGCTTTTGCATTGGGCTTTTGGAGTAATATTGGCTGGTGTCCATAGCTGTAGCACTAAATTCTCCCATTTGTCTAACTGTGGAGTGAAGAATATCCACGATCTTTCAGATTGCCTTGCAACCCTCTTTTGCGTTTGCCTATTTTTGCAAAATACTCAATTTCTTGTGAGTATCAAACTCAGAATATTTAAGTGTTTTAAAACATCAATTTTATCAAGTCAAATGAATCAAGCTTTAATAATTAGTTTCCAAGTTTACTAACTCCTGGCTATAAATAGCATTGTTGAAGTCTATGCGGGTAATTCCATTTACAAATTTCTATTGGTTCACATCGAGTAATCACCTTGATAACATGTGAATTCTGGGTCCTTGTCTTTAGTTTTCAGTTTCTTCGCAGAACTCTCTGAACACAGTTGACTTTTCTGAGCTCTATGCCTGGAACAAAATAAAACACTTTCATTCTGCACTTATTCTAAAACTCTTTTTAGTTCACCTGTTTTTTCCTTCTGATTTCACCTCACCTTTTGCCATGTGTTCCTTCTTCTCTGAAGCCCTTTGCGAAAGGGTTGTGGTCGATCTTCAGCTTGGTGATCTTTGAAAAAGAAACAGCAAAAAACACAAAAAAAACCAACAACAAAAAAAAAACCAAACAAACAAAAAAACAGTTCCTAGTTAACAGAAAGGTCCAAATATAAGAAAACGTTACATTTTCATGGTTCCATATATCAATGATAGAACTGACCTTGGTGTTCTGGTAAACTGTGACTGCGGTGAAAGTGGTTTCAGGGAATGTGAAAGTCTGGAAGACACTCCATCGCACCCTATAAAGGTCGTCAGCCTGCACCACATGAAAGCGAGGCTGGTAGCGATGCATTGAATGCAAAATGATCTACAGTGGAAGGAGGTGAAAATGGAGTTAGAACAAGAAGAAGTGAAATCCAAAAGGCAAAAAAAGATTGCTGACGATTCGTTACTCTGTGTTTCATACCTGAGCAAATCAGACATTTCGTTACCAGTTTTTACTAGCATTTTATACTTTATTTTTTTTTTATAATACCAAATAATTATTTTTAGTTGCGCATATGCAAATAATAGAAACAGAGAACTGCTATTAATACCACTATTAATAAACTAGTAATACTAATACTTTAGCAACAGTGAATATATATCGGTGTTACCAGACCCCTTTCACAGGGGCAGGTGCCCCAGTGTAAATGCCACAATGAATTTTTGGCAACAATAAGTATAGATCTTGGCATTAATTTCAATAATAATTAGGCATGTATAATACATAACGCGCTCCCTGATGTTGTCATCATTTGTTCACATTTAGCTATAAAAGCTTGAAAGTTATCCCACTTGACTATATCCTATTTAATACTGGTCAATGTTTCATCTGCATGATGGCGCTGGCAACAAAACGCAGCCACAATCGATAACGAAATGTCTGATAAGGTAGCGGTACAAGGTATACGGTAAGGTAGAGGTAAGGTATACGGTACAAAATGCCTCATAACGTAACGACGTGCAACACACCAACACCCCCCCCCCCCACCACCACCAAAACAAACAAACAAACAAACAAACAAACACAAAAACAAAATTGGTAGCACTCCACACAACATTCTTACATGGCCTCTCTGGTCCAGTGGGTTGTTGGTGAGCTTTAACTTGAGAAAGGAAATGGGCTGCTTTATCCAATGGCTACCCAAAGCAGGAGAATCTGGGTGGATGTAAGTTCTGCACGGAAGCTGCGGCTCTGCTTTTCCTGCCACTTCCCACTGCTCATTATTCCACTGTAAAAATTTTCATCAAACAAACATTTTCTGCAGTGTTCATTTGTACTCCTATATATAATTTCTGTTACTATATTTTAAAGACATGGCTGACTGACAGTCACACCTGGGAGGGTGACCTTATGTAAAATGAGCTGACTGTCTTGATTGCTCTACTAGAAGCCATTAGCGGGGGAGTGGAGGGGAAATGGACTTGACTGGACCCCTAACTGAGGGAAGAAAAACAGGATGTGCTAATAGCCTTTGATATTCACCACTTTGCAGTGATTGGCACTCCACAGGATGAGCACCGTCTGCACTCACAAATGGTTTTTGGGGGTGGTCTTTTTTTGTTCAAGTTTTAAGTTTCTATAAACATGTAATAACACACACACATATATAAAACAACTCCTACAGTAATCTAGTTTTTCTTGCTAACCTGCAGGTTTATAGGCATATCCATCGCAACCTCTTTTTTGCATTTGCAGCAATGTTTATCCTTTGACTGCTGTTTTTACTTACCTTATACCTGGAATTATCCACTGGGACCATGTCAACCATGATGACATACTTGGCATAGGGCACAAGACCAGACGCGCTTATGTTACAATATGGAAACATCCTCCTGAATTCAAAGTGATAGATAAACATCGTATTAATTTAAAAATCTCCAAAAGATGTCTCTGATTTTTTAAATCAGCTTTAAAGATCAAATTGATTCAGCTGATTGGTTTAACTCATTTTTAACTCATTACCTCCCAGATTTGGTGATGACCATTTCAGTCCCGATGTCATGAAAGGATTTCCAGAGCTCTGAATATTCCAGTTTCACCCTTATGTTCCCCTGTTGGTAGGACTCTGGTGGATGAGCCACCACGGGTGATGCAGACACTGCAGATGAATGTCTTAGGTCTATAACGGGTATTATATTAATGTTATGCTTTAAAATAGCACTGCATATCAACAATGAATGTCAAGCAATCTCAGAAAATCTGAAAATACTGATTTATATAGTTAAAAAACTCACCTGAAATTTGTTCCATTTTAAAGATTCTACAGTGCAGCTTGAGTGGACACACTACACTGACTTTTAATATATTTGTGATCTTGATTCCTCAGCTGCAGATATCCATAAATTACAGAGGGAAGAACTGTAAAAAATAACCCTAGAAGTATGTACAGGACCTGAGTTGTAAGTTGCCCAACAGGTCAAAATAATGACAAAATACCCCTAGCTTGGCTCATGCTTGAGTTTAAAGACACTGACCCAGTGGGTGGGGCCTCACAGGGTCTGTGAGTGTGTGTGTGTGTGTGTGTGTGTGTGTGTGTGTGTGTGTGTGTGTGTGTGTCTTTGGGAACAAAAGTGAGATGGTCTATTAGCATACTTTGAAGTACTCTAGTAGCACCAGGGGTGTTTGTGTGTGTGTGTGTGTGTGTGTGTGTGTGTGTGTGTGTAGATGTTTAGGGGTAGAACAGCAGTAGGAGATGTGCCAGGGATCAAAAGTGGCTGCATTTTAGATGGAGATAAGTCTGCTTACAGAGCAGAGGTGAGAACCCTGACATCATGGTGCCGGGACAACATCCTGCTGCTCAACGTAAGCAAGACCAAGGAGCTCATCGTGGACTACAGGAGCCTGCAGGGTGGAGGGCACACCCCATACACATCAACAGAGGTGGATAGAGGCAGTTACTTAAGGTTCTCTGGCTGCGTAACAACCTGGTACAGCAGCTGTAATGTTCTAGACTGCAAAGCTCTACAGAGGGTGGTCAGATCAGCACAACGCATCACCAGGTCTGACCTGCCAGCCATCCAGGACTTCTACAGACACCGCTGTAGGAAGAAGGCCCAGCAGATCCTTTCTTATCCCAGCCACCCCAGCCATACACTCTTCATGCTCCTGCTGTTAGGCAGATGGTACTTTATTTTTTATCTAAATGTTACTTTATGTGCAATTGTTGTTTATTTATGTGCAAAAATTTTAATGTTCCCTTGTTAGCTGTATATGACATAAAAACTTGAAACTTGAGAGCAATAAACAACAAGAAACTAAGCACTTATATTTGCAATCCATCTTAACTTTACTGCATAGTATTGTGTCTAGTGTTTGCTATCTTGTTTTTGCTATCTTGTTTTGTGTTTTCTCTCTTGCTTTTTATTAAAATGTGTAAAAACTACATATTTTTTCATTAAAAAAATGAAAATAAGGCAAGATTCACCTTTTTTTTAATTAAGCAACTGATTGTCAACATCCCCAAACCCATAAGCTATTTTTTTCTTTAATTAAAAAAAAAAAAAAAATCATAGAAGAGAGGCAGGTCAGGTAAGGTTTATGCTTCGAGCCGAGCTAAGCGATATGTAGATAATGGAGTCTGTTTGGCCTCCTCATTTAGAGTTTGGTACATTCTACACCAAAATGAAAGTAAACTGCGCCCCATAAATGTGTTTTAATATATACTGCACAAACACATAACAAAAAGATTTTCATTTTTCTATTATGAAGAATGATAACGATAATGCCACTTCTACAAGTGATCGTGACAAACTGTGAAGGTCCATCATTTTGATTCAAGTATTGTCCACTTGGAATAATGTTAATCTTTCTAAATCTTGAGATAATGGACCAATTAGATTTCACTGTCCTTCTGCAGTATATATGAATTCCTGTCCTCAACAGAGGAACTGATTTGAAAAACATTTGTTTTTGAAATAACACTACATGTATCAACAGTGTACATTTTGTTGTACATCTTAAGACCTGTTTGCATTAAAAAAAAAAAAAAAAAAATGGACAAACAACAAGTGAAACGCTTCATAACTTGGTGTATCCAGTCCCTAAAAACTCTGTTGTGCCAAAAAAATGTGTAGTTCATGACGCATGAGGTCCAAAAATTCATTTTTCAGGTGTTTATTTAGCCTTCAGAAAAAGAAACCCATACAATCAATCACACAAAAGAAATTGTTCCGAGAAAGGACTTCAGACTCCGTCGACCATCCTCTAGCTCTGATCAGACCCCCAAAGCTCCTCCTCATGCCCATGACTAATTCCTAGAAGCTGAGTGGTACATCAAGACCCCTCCTTTTATATCTTCAAGTTCACCATCTTTTCGGGTTGCCACCATTAATTTGTGGCTTTACACTTGCTGAGATTGTTTACTTTAGTCTTATCACCATGTTGAGGCTAGCTTAGCAAAAAATCAAACCAAAAAACAATTGCTTCACTGTTTCTTAACCCTATAGTTACCACCTGTCTTTATGTGACCTTGAAGGTCTTAGCTCAGTGCCACTTGGTCGAGCTCCCAAAGCTAAGAACATTGTGTTGTCATCGAGCAATCCTTGTACAGAGTGGAATGGAAGAAAATAAAATAATCTTTCACTCACTTCAGTGAATAAACTACTCATACAATAGTCACATAATTCATCCGATAATTAAATAGCGCAGTAAATCATACAATTGCTCTTCTCTAGTTATAATCATTAACAATTTAAATATTTTTTCATTAGAGATGCCTTCATTGGACAGTTTTCTGTTTCAGGATTACAAATAAAGTCTTTAAATAAAGGAAATATGATCACTCATTCCAAAGATATTACACTTTCTGTATTCATATTCATGTTGATGCTGTTAATGATCAATAATTAATTGCAGTACATGATGGGGAAGTCCAGCAATTTGCATAAGATTTATGGAGGACTAATATATGACATTATGACATTTTAAACAGGCAGGCCATAGGCCTTCCTCAGTTCATGGGTCCAAAACCCACTGCCCCCAGTGGCGCCTAATACCCCTGATTTTTTCTTCCACAACTCATGTTAATGTTGTGAGAAGAAATGGCAGAACAAAGTGATAAGTCCTTTATCATCCTAACTTTTAAAAAAATGCATCGTAAGAATCAAAATTCTTTTTTTAAAAGAACAATAAAATTTAGGACATAAACATCAAGTGAAGTGCTTTTGGATTGTTTTTATTGCAGTGCATATCAGATTATATACAAGTCTTTTTTTCAGTTTTGTAACTTATTTTTCAAATTGACACACTTAGTAATTCATTCATTCATTTGCTGAGAAACTTAATCCTACTAGGGTCCTAAGGAGTCTGGAGCCTATCTCAGCTGACTTTGAACAAAGGCGGGGTACACCCTGAGCAGCTTGCCAGTCTTTGCAAGGCCAACACTCACAACCATTCACTCTCACACTTAGGGGCAATTTGGAACAGCCAGTTAGCCCAATGTGCATGTCATTGGACTATGGGAGTATCTGGAGGACACCCATGCAAGCAGGATCAAGTGGCTTAAGCGGCTTGGCATATGAGTGAGTGAGAAATATTATGTGTCTTATTTTTAACTTGTAAGTGCCTTCTTCCTTAATGTTTACCTGAGAATATTTCATGGAAGTCATGCTCATGAACCCACAGTTATATCTTCTTTTCAGTTCGGCCTGGTTTGTGTATTGAGCCCCGTCTGGCCTTGACAATGGGGAGATGGGCCTCCTAATCCTATCAGCACATGGAGCCATGACGGCACGCAGCTCTAATAAGGCGGCCAATTAGCAGCAAATTAATGCAGAAGGTGGTGCTGTGGGGGTTGATGGCCTGCAGGAAGCCCAGTCCAGCTTCTGTGATGTCCCATGAGAGAGAGGGTTGGGGCCTGGGGTAGCTTGTCAGGTCTATACACATGCTAAGTGCTCAGATGGTTCAGGGATGGAGGAACATTCGCACACATTCAGTACATATTCAGTATATATATATATTTAATTAGGGATGACTTTATTGCACAGTTCTCCATTTCAGGATTACTAATGTCTTTAAATAAAGGAAATATAATCACTCATTCCAAAGATATTACACTTTTTGTACTCATATTCATAATGATGTTGATGCTGTTAATGATCAATAATTAATTGCAGTACATGATGGGGAAGTCCAGCAATTTGCATAAGATTTATGGAGGAACAAATATATGACATTATGACATTTCAGACTGGCAGGTAATAGGCCTTCCTCAGTTCATGGGTCCAAAACCCACAGCGCCCCCAGTGGCGCCTGATACCCCGATTTCCACCACTACAATATATACATGTATACACAAAATAAGTCTGATGAACACAACTAGATAAAAAAATACACAGAAGGGTATAATATACCCTTCCATTTTTCTGGAAGGAAAAGAAAGCCATTGTGTTAAGCCATTAACACAACTCTTAACACAACATTATTCAAGCAAACAATATGGCCACTGTATGTTTACACATTATATGTCTTAGATAGCATTTAATTTCTTTCTTTAACCTTGGATGAATGACAAACCCCCTGAGCTCTGACCATTTCCTACAGAGATAATCCCAGTGCTAGCACAAACACTATGTAGAAGTCACAAAGGATATAAATATTAAGACTCACTCTCTCTGTCACATGAGAAGTTCACAAGCATCAACTCATTCCAAAGACGTGACTGCTCTGTCAGCACGTCCTCATACCCCTGTAGTATTAACCTCTAATTCTTCGCTTTAATGTGTCAGTCATCCATCGACTTGCATCATCCCCCTGCCTTTTCTTCAGATAAAATAAAATGCATGTTAATGGGCTGGTTTACCCTTTCCAGAATAGACAGCGACTAGTAGCCCAAGTAGCGATTCACTATTTTCAGTACCTAAAACTATCTGTAACTATTTGTTATCATAAATTCAATGATATTTTGTCAAAGTATCGAAATTTTAAATTCTTTTAACCAATCCATTCCGTTTTGGTATAGTTATTTTATCATCATGGACCTGGCCTGGCCTTGTCTGCCTTGCATGTGGCCTCAAAGGTAAGAAAAGATAAGGCATATTTTGGTCAGAACTTCTGCGATGGTCTGGCGAGCTGAGATGGCTGAGATGGACGCCAGCCTTGCCGTGACCCTAATTTGGATAAAGCGGTTCAGAAAATGAAAGAATGAAATGCTCAGAGCCTTTATGTATGATATGTAAAAAACTTCTAAATTGGCTTTGAAAGGATTACAAACAGAAAATTTGCTGATTTTTGTTGAGGGCTTGCAGGTTGTGTTCACATATTTTTAAAAGAAAAAAAATGCAGTTGGATTCTAGGAAGGATGAACTGACCCTTTTAAAAGCTACATGGCAGTACAAGTAACTGTGTAGAGAGTCTCATATATATATATATATATATATATATATCAATTCATTCATTTATTCCTTTGCCGAACTGCTTAATCCTACTAGGGTTGTGGGTGGCTGGAGCCTCTCTCAGCTGACTTTGGGTGAAGGCAGGGTATACCCCGAACAGCTCACCAGACATGCTCACCTCACACATAGGAGCAATTTTGAAAAGCCAGTTAGCCTAACGTGCATGTCTTGGGACTGTGGGACTGTGGGAGGAACCTGGAGAAAACCCACATAAGCATGGAGAGAACATGCAAACTCTACACAGAAACACCCTCAAAAAGCCTTGGACTCACACTCAGGACCTTCTTGGTGTGAGGTAATCACTACACCACCATTCCACTAATATCATTTCAGTTTCTTAAAAAATCAACAAAACTGGGTTCTATCAAGTCTCCATTATAACTAATTTAAAAACAAACTAATGCCAACAACAACATCCAAAGGTATTTGTTTATGCCTGTAATCCTGTGATGCTCAAAACAGTTTTATAGACTTTTACATTGAATTATAATCTCTAAGTGAGATATAAACACAACTGTCACTGGAAGGCCCCAGAGATTGTTAGAGAAAATATATAAACAAACTGCATCATGAAGACCAATTAGCTCTCAAACAAAGTCAAAGCTCTGGGAAAGTACTAGGGTAAAAAAAAGATACCACCGAATAGCAAAACATCAAATATTACAGAATGAAGAGGAGGCCGTCCATCAAAAATCCATGATCAGGTAAAGAGCACATTAATCACAGAAGCAAAGGTTTGAATTCATTTCTTTTGTCGAAAGCATAACAGCGGTTCCTCTGTATAAAATAAAACAAACAAAACAATTATTAATAGTTATGACTATTGTAGAAATAAGCGAATAAAGTAATTAATAATAATAATGAATAATAATGAGCAATGTGTTTATTACCCAACAATTCATGTTATATTGGATGAAGAAAAATCAAGCCATCATGTTTTGCTATGTTTTTTAAGTCTGTCTATTTGAACATAAGCAACAGCTGATCATGTTGAGACAGAAACCTCAGGTATGGAATTCACTCTGAGCCTGAGGGCAAGAATCTCACCTCCATTCAGAGCACAAATCAGCTTTCACCAGCTTTCAACACACCAGTAGATCCTGGATTGTTCGCTGTATGGAGCATGAAGAAAAGGTGTAGACTGTCTGAAGAGACGGTGTAATTCAGAAAAAGAATTCACCTGGATAAGAATGCTGAAAGAGAAACAACAGTAAGGAAAAAATGCCTTTGAAACTAGACAACTCCATACTGTTTAAGAACAGTGATGAGCATCTAGAAAAAGCTCTTACAGGCGGCCATCAAATTATAATCAAAGAAACAGCTCCATCTTCTGGTGGCCAAAAAATCGTACAACCAGCAGGTTAAGGTAAGAAAAATCAGGCAAGAAAAATTTCATTCATTCATTCATTTTCTGAACCGCTTATTCCTAATTAGGGTCGCGGGGAGGCTGGCGCCCATCTCAGCCG
>JBCNYH010000026.1:14016092-14033000 GCA_039654325.1 Tandanus tandanus
AAACAAATTAAGCATTAAATTAAATTAAGCATTAGCTGCTCAGCCATTTATTTAAATATTTTAATTAATATACATATTAGTATAAATTGAACAGTTTATTGTGACACATTGTTTTTTATTAGCTGTCTTTTTCAGTTTAGACATTAAAACATAAATTAATCTATATAGTTTATTTAATTTAAATTGTCTGATAATTTAGCATTTAACATAATGTAGTTGTAGCATATCCAAAATAGTAGCATGACACATACATTATATTACAAATCTAATACAGTCAATACATCTCACACTTTCAGTTCAACTAAGCACCACTAATTCCCTGGTCCTGTGATTCCACCAAAATAAGAACAGAAGGAAACTTTAAAAACAATATTTTGCTGAATAAACATTTCGGTGCTGATTGTGGTCTGTAGTAAAATAGTATTCATTTGTTTCTTTAGAACTAGCAAAAAAATGGACATATACTAAACACCTTTCACACAAAGATCAGTTCATTCTAAGCTGCTCTAGAAGATGGCAAATGCAAAATAAATTTGTTTTCAGGATTTCATACTCAAGCATTATCCATCATACTTATCCTATAGGGGAGATACAGATACTGTGTGTGTGTGTGTGTGCATACGTGTGTGTGTGTGTTTGTGTGTGTGTATGTGTGTCATACACACAGTACAGTACATACATACACTGTTGTGCAAATATTATATGCAACACATTTTATGAACATTTTGTCTTACTTACTTTGTATCTCTGACTACACTCTTTGAGAAAATACATTTAATTAATTAATTTAATTTCAAAAAGTTGCTTTTTTAAAATGCAAGTCAAGTTCTCTTGTACAATGATAAATGTGTGTGAAAGAGATAAGTAAAGCTAAAGCAAACAGAAAGAGATTATTGGCAGTAACTATAACAGATGACCCACTTCATTTTTTAAAATAAATTCCTTCAACATAGAGTTCGTTAGAGTTGAAAATACAAGCATCATTACACAACTTATCCAGGAAGCTAAAGTCAACAACAAAGGGGGTAGGGTTGAGAGATGTATGGTAGGATTTAGCTAACGCCTACGGAACCATCCCACACATGCTCATAGATGAGGCACTCAGACACTATCACATTCCGGAGCACTTCAGAAATCTCATCAGAAGCTACTTCAGTGAAATACAGATGAGATTCACAACGAAAAACTTCACAACATCTTGGTGGACACTGGAAAAAAGCATTGTGACTGGATGTACGATCTCAGTTATTCTGTTTGCAATGGGCATGAACATGATCATCAAAGCTGGAGAAAGAGAGACCAGGGGCCGAAAAAAATTCAACAACACAATAAAACCACCAAGCTCCATGGATGATCTAACCATAACCACAGACACCCATGTACAGGCAAGTTGGACACTGAAAGCTCTCGAGGAGACCGCAGTGTGGGCCAGAATGACCTTCAAGGCCAAGAAATCAAGATCCTTGATCATAAAGAAGTGTAAAGTGACTGAGCGATTCCAAATGACAGTCCAGGGTGAAAACATCCCATTCATCTCTTGAACCTGATCAAATGCCTGGGGAAATGGTTCGACGAAACACTTGGAGACAAAACCAACATCAGTAGAATAAAGCAGAAAATCAGTGAAGGGATAAGAAACATTGATAAAACTGGCCTTCCAGGGAAGTTTTAAGCATGGATGTACCAACATGGACTCCTACCCCGTTTAGCCTGACCACTGGTGCTCTATGAGGTACTGTATCAACTGTAGAGACACTGGAGATGACCATCAACAAGCACCTCGGCTAGGAGTACCACCAAGCTTTACCTCAGTTGGACTCTACAGCAGAACAGCCAAGCTTCAACTCCCACTCACATCGATAGTGGAAAAATACAAGGCTGGAAAGGCACAACTAATTATGACCTTGAAGGATTCCAAAGTTGAAAAGATGCGCCAAGCTGGAGGGGAAGTAAGAACAGGATGCAATGGTCAGCAAACAAAGCAATGGATGATGCTGAGAGCCGGATGAGATATAAAGACATAGTGGGAACTGTAGCAGTGGGACGACAAGGCCTAGGCATGTCCAAAAGTTGCTACTGGAAGAAAGCTGATGCACCTGAGCGACGAAGTATGGTGCAGAAAGAAGTACAATCAAAAGAGGAAGAAAACAGACAAGCCAAAGCAGTGGAGATGGGTAGCCAGGGAGCTTGGAGAAGATGGGAAACAAACCAACGAAAGCTCACATGGTCAGAAATCTGGAGGTACCCAGAGACACAACTGTGGTTTCTTCTCCAGATGGAAGATGGAAAATGATAGAAACACTTGATTGCCTCCTTATGTGGAAAGAAAGCAACACTAGAAAACATACATTCTTCATGTCATGTGACTCTGTCACAAGGATGGAACACGTGGCGTCACAACCAGGTACTACGGGAGTTGGCAGACATGATAGAAAAGGAACATAGAAACAAGGGGAAAGAACCAAAGCAGAAAACAATATGGTCACAAGGAACAAAGAAGATCATACTCATTGAGTTGACAGTACCATGGGAGGAGAGATGTAGTGAAGCATATGAGAGTAAAAAGACAAAGTACGAGACTCTACTGGTAGAATGCAGAGAAGCCGGATGGCAAACATGGTGCTATCCAGTGGAGATAGGATGCAGAGGCTTCCCAGCACCATCAACATGGCATTTATTCTCTGCACTGGGATTAACAGGAAGAAACAAACAAAGAGCAATACAGAGGATGGCCCAAGCAGCAGAAAACTCATCATGCTGGGTATGGATTAAGAGTGGCACATGTAACTGGAGACCCACCAATAACGTGCAGTGACTGATTACCACTGTGGTCCCCCCCATCCTGATAGTGTACCGAGCAAGGGGTCGAAACACACAATGATAGATGTCCTCGTCTGAGGACGCCGGCGGTGTAGCAGCAATAACACCAGCTGTATACAACTAACTAAAATAAAAAGTGAAGGGAAATATTATGTATAAAAATAAACAATCAAGCAACCAAAAATAAATAACTAAAGTGGAAGATAGGTTTATCCAGGATGAGCTCATTCAGAAGATGTGCGGACTTTGCGATCTTTCAGAGGCTGGGGTGGTCGATAGTTATCCACCATACAGCACTCAGGCTCCCCTTCTACAGAGAAGAGCAGACCACGGAATTTCTCCATCTGTTTTACATAAAAGAGAAAAAGACACAATAAAGTCAATAAAAAAAATTAAGAGTGAGATACACTTAGATTATAGTTATACAGTGGCAAGAAAAAGTAAGCATACCATTTACTTACCTGCATTTCTGTTTAAATCTATCTTAAAATTATCTTTATCTACTTTACAATAATGAAAAAACATAAAGTGTTTGAACTAATAACACAATTATTGCTTTGTTCTTGTTCATATTATACATCCTTCAAACATTCACAGTTTATTTTGGCAGAAGTACATGAGCCCCTAGGCTAATTACTTTAGCCTACAGCCATCACAATATTGTAGTCAATTTTTAAACCTGGAGTCCAATCATCCATCCAGTATACCTCTATACCACCCTCACATTCACACCTAACGGGCAGTTTAGAGTAGCCAGTTGGTCTAATTTGAATGTTTTGTACTGTGGTTTGTACTGTGGTAGCCAGAGTACCCAGAGAAAATCTCCACAGGAACATACAAAATTCCACACAGAAAGTCACACCTGGGGTATGAGCCCAGAACCTACTTGCTGTGCAATGACAGTGCAAACCACTACACTACCATACCCGAGTCCAATCATCCCTCTATCCACTATCTATAACACGTCTGTTCCACCATGAATATGAATAGGGACTCTCAAAAACATGTTAATGGACTCCTGACCTGTGCAGAGCTAACACTGATTGACTTCTTGCAAACAATCCATGTAACACTCTCATGGAGTGGGGGTGTGGTCAAGGAGCCGTCGTATGTCCAGTAGTCCAGAGTGCTAGGCAGCAACATTGTGGGGTCAAAGTCTTTAAATGAAGCCTGAGTTCCCTGGAAGAAAAGTTAGAGTAACATTATCAAACTTATCTCGCAATTAATCCACAAAGTTAGTCCTTATTATAAAAGTCCCACAGAATTTTAAAAGAACTTGCCTTTGTTTTAATGGCATCCAGTGCATCAAGAAACTTCTGGAGTTGAGGATTTTCATCACCGATCTGTTTAATGTAAAACATAGAAATAAGACTTTAAAACACATGAAAGATGTTCTTAATGCTACTATGTTTTATCACAAGTATAAAACAATAAGACGTTTTCATGTGTTGACCTCCAAGAAGACTCCAACCACAGCAAGGCCATCAGACTTGCTCACAGCTTCTCCAAAGTTGGGATATGCAGTATTCCAGTGAACTAGATGAAGCTATACAACATGAAAACAAAACAAATCTTTACTTGCACCAAAGCACACAGTGTATTCTAACTCTTGGTATAGTTTATTGTTTCTGAAAGTAAACATGAAAAAAGAGATACAAAATATAAGTGCTATAATCCCAGTTGAATTTTTATATACACGGTCAGGTGATCCAGCAAATTATCAATTGGGCAAAACAGAATAGAGGAGTTATTGTGTTGAGTTCACGTGTGGATGTAATCGATGATATTTGTGATTTTAAAGTGATAAAAACATGCTGGTTAACTGTTGTGCCCCAGGATGCACAAAAGCATGTTGTTAAAGGTTTGTTCTGACCAAATTCCAAAGCAAAGCAGCAGAAAATTAAGCCAGCAAAGGATTCTCAAGCAGCCAGACCTGAATGAGCCTTAAATTTCACTACATGCTAACTCGTGCTTTTACAATATCCATAACAAAACCTAGAGAACTTTACCAAAGGTAGTTTCCCCAGACATTAAAGCCTACTAGTATTCATACATTCCATAAGGTGAGTGCGGTCCTTTTATTTGTATTTTCCAGTTTTGGTGCTTAAGTGATAGAGAACCCATAACAGCAGCCGGTAACAGCATGCGTTAACATTTTTTAACATTAATATGATATATGATATAAAACCTCTGGAACATGGCCGGAGTAATAATAATTATATCCATCCAAAGATTTGTAGGCTTTCAGTGATTCATGCATGTAAGGTCCAGGGTAGTTAATCAGATAGGCTAGTTGTAAATATCCAGAAAGTTCATATTCAACTGTTTAGTCTACTATTCCTGTTTTTTTATTAGCGATGCTGTATGGATCAGGAAGCTCCTCTCTGCCAGCATCCAGTTTATCATGATATCTAGTTTGTTCTTTTGTTTTGATTTTGTTATCAGTTTTTGACAAGACTCAACTACTGTATTTTTATTTTTTTCTCTCTGGAAATCTGGCGACTGTACATATCGCGGAAAACGCAAATCAAAACAACAACATGAAATGGGCTAATATGAAGGCTACATACTTCAGCAGGGTACAGTTTTCCATCAACAGTGTGCTCTGAGCCCTTTTCATCGCTGGATCCCCAGTGAAAATGGAATTGTTTAAGTCTGTATGTGCCGGTTATGGGTCCATCTGTCAGAGCTGATGATATAGAACACACACACATTAACACAATTTCACATCTGACAGGAAGAATCTGTAAAAGGTTCCATATAATTAGTGGAATAAAATAACTGTGGAATGTCCCATGTCCCTGTCTGTCTTTCTGTCACAATGCTAATGTCGCAGAGAGAGGTGATAACTTGATTGACCTACACACGCTGGGTCATCCCACCCACATAGCTTTACACACCTCTTCTAGTTTCTATCAAAATGATTTCTGAAAAAAAAAAAAGAAAAAAAAAAAAAGAAAAAAAAAAAATATATATATAAATATATACTGTTAGGGAAACCATTCAACTATCACTAACATCCTCTTACAATGTTGTGTTTACCCATAAAACACAGTGTGTGTCTCTGTATGTCCTGTTTTCCCCAGTACCTTCTTTGTAACAGTCCTCACGTTTGCTCAGAAAATTCCTTCCGCCAGACTGACACATTTGCATGTGGTGTTTAATGATTAACTGACTGTGAGTCAAAAGTTCACAAGGACCATTCTATGTGAGCTCACACTTCCACATTAGGGCATTTGAGTGTTGGGAAAATATGACTGACTACACAAAGTCAACATTAAATTACAGTACTCTTCATTTACAGATATTGACCTTTACAGTACTAACATTTCAGTGGGATACAGCATACAAAGGAATCCATTAAATGTTTTATTTGTATAAAGAAACTGATCACAGACCCTCCAGATCACTGTTTGTCAGGGTGATCTGATGAATCACAATACTCACATTATTCAATAAACATAATTATTCTGGCCAAAGTAAATGTGTAAAATTTTGCATTAGTAGCCCAGATTAAAAACAAAAAAACAAACAAAAAAAAAAAACATTGATGAAAACTCATTCTTTTTTTTTAATAGCTGCTAAAGTCCATCAAAGTTCCTAGTATCAAATTAGCACCTACAGCTCTGAGTTATCTTATAATACTGTAGTGTTAATAGATGTAAGCGTCAAACAATAAATACTTACAGGTATATTTAAATCACTCTAAAAGTCTTAATTCGACAAAATAAGAACTCATTACTTCAGATGGCATTTAATCAGTAATGGTTAAATGAGCATATTTAACATAACACAGTACTGGTACCATTTCTTAAGTTTGTCTGTTGGGCTATTACACCCGAGCCTACCGGCTCATCAGGTCTGGCTTATCCATAGCATGAAGCAACTACGAGTTCAACTCTTCCTGGATGGGACACTAGTGCATCACAGGTTACCTTCTCAGTATTTTTACTGGCACCCATTTATACTGCTGGGTGGACAGAGGCACACTTGTGGTTAAGACCTTGCCCAGGGTTCTTAGCATGGAGGGGGTCTAATGGGAATTCAAACCCACAACCTCCTGATCATGAGCCCAGCACCCTAACCACTACACCACCCACCCCACATTTCTTATGTCACTAGTGTAAAAAATTATACACTTACTTGATGCGTCCTCATCGTCTGCGAAAGTGACCTGGACGGAGTGGCCACTGTTGATGATGTCCAGCGAGACTGATGGATCATAACGCAGCGTGAGAGGCCTGAGCTCAGGGTCATACTGAGCCTCGCCAGTCACAATGTCAATCGGAGACTGCCTCGGTCCATTAGCTATAGGAAACTCTTCTTGCCATGTGTCTGGTCCTGCAGTGATAAATGAGGGATATAAAGAACCTGCTGAGTACAGTATCATTCAAATCACAATTTTGAACATGGTGATCCTCGTGAAGCTATTTCAGAAAAGTGTGAGAGTGTATCCAACATTGCAGGAATGTATTCAGTACTGCAGGAATGTACTCAGTACTGTTTGTATGAATGCGTCATGGAGAGGTTTTTCCTCTGTGCGTGAACAAGGTCATAGAATCATGATGCGCTCGCTGTCAGTGCTCAGGAATCTCCATTCATTCGCTTCCTCACACATACTTCAAGCCCAATTCAAGTAGTAAATGCTGATGGTATGAAGCGCTGATGGAGACCTACCGTTATTCGCTCCGTATCCCCAGCCAGACATTGTCAGAGTTTACCAGTGACCAAGTAGAGACACGCCGCGGTTTATATAGAGCTCTCTGAACACCGCGTCTCTCAGTGGCGTGGCTATTCAGTGGGACACACACACACCTCTCTCTCTCTCTCTCTCTCTCTCTCTCTCTCTGCGTCTGTACAGCTGGTAATCGTTTGTGACCTTTAACGCGCTCACATTTTGCGGTCCTTACTATCCCAGCGCCCATATTTGCTGCTTAAGCCTTTCCTTGTAGTTTCTCCCCAGTGAATGTGAAATAAATAGTCTGAGAATAAAATACACAGTTAAATGGTCTAATGGTTTTGCAGTAAATATGCAGACTAGGCAGCATCTATCCATCCAGATGAAATTAAAGCAATCCTCAGTGCCATCTGGTGGTGGAGAGGAATGTTTCTCCTCGACGTGGGTAATGTGCGTATTTGTGGAGCGTCCCAGTGTAATAGGGGAGATAGAACACTGCTCTAACGAAGGCTGGCTGGCAGAACGAATAGGAGAACCTTTAGTAGATGTCTCAGAGTTTAGAGAAGTGGACTACTATCCTGAACACCCAACAGAGTGAGAACTTTTACCTATAACCAAAATTTATATCACACTTAAGAAACCAATAGGAATCATGCGAGGAAATATTCCATGTCTCTGTACCCAGTTTGAGATGCCAGGCATTGGGACACCCATGTCCCTGCACCCTTGCCTGATGCCCAGCTCACACTGCACTCGACCTTGATCTTCCTCTCTGGTGGTGGGCCCACGTGGTGATGGCTTTATGTCGCGTCTTTAGGCTAAGCCTGGCCAAGCCCCTGGAACCAAGGTTCTGCCACCAGGTGCTCGCTGACGAGCTCCCCCCAGGCCTGGCTCCAGTGAGGTGCTCCGGTTTCCCTTTTCTGAGCAAAGTTGTCTTCAAACCTTGGTGCCGCTCCATCAAGGTCTTTAAATCGTTCTTTGTCTGACCCCTTCTATGAGAACAATTTGCCTTGGGAGACACTACCAGGCCCTCGACAGCATAGCTCCCAGGATCTTGCGGATAGTCCTCCGTGATTCCACGAAGGGGAGTGTTGGCCCCATGAATAATAAACAGTCAGAGCCTGAACACATTTATATTACAATGTCAAGGGAAAGCCATAGCTCTACCTTCTGGCCAAAGGAAATTGCAAAAAATTCTCACGTTTTAATTTCATGTGCAGTTTCATGAGGTTTGTTCTGATCTACCCCAAAATGAATCAGGAAACTTGGATGACTTTGTTGATTATTTTTATATTTTCTCTATTTTTTGAAATGTCACTATGAAAAAGAAAGTGGCTATCATTCACACATACAGTGTAACATCAGCCCCAAACATAATATGATTAATAAAAGTCAAACTTTTTTTTTTAATTGTGTAGGTGTGGCAGGGCAGCAAATTTAAACTTTTGGAAATGTTGCCAAAACAGAAAATGGCTATAACTCACACATACATTGTTGCAGTGGCACCACACTTCAGATGATTAATAACCATTTATAATATATGACATATGAGTCCCACCATGAGCACAACGATTTTAGTTTCCTACGGTAGTCACATTGCCACCTACAGGCAAAGTGAAATATATTGTTTATGGTTTAATGTCCTGCTCCTACTCCTTTTTTTTTTTTTTTTTTTAACTTGATACACCTCAAAATTGGTCAGAAAAGACCATAATGGTAATGTGTGGTAAATATTATAACTTTACCTCAAACTTACAGAGCAGGGTAGTTGGAATTTCGCTGTGACAGAGAAAGTCTTTGTGACTGACCTTGGGATGCTGTGACGCTCATGAAACTTGGCACACAGATGTGGACATGGAAATGTTAAATATTTTATGGTTCTGGCATATGGGGCGCCAAATGTAAAAATTTGATGCAAAGTTTTCGCGCACACGTTTTCCACATTTAGCTCATTTTCCCCATGTAAAAATTTGACTGCAAAGTTTTAGCGCACACTTTTTCCACATTTAGCTCATTTTTCCTCACATTTAAGTTTGAGTCACATCTAGTTCCATCTCTCCTGCTTGAAGAGAGCTGGCGGCCATGTTCATCTGCCCTGCATGGTCCTGGGTGCTGGAATATGTGTCCGAAAATGAATGAATGAACAAATAAAGTAGTGTACAAGCGATGGCCACTAACCAAGAATACATCATACAGTGTGTTTGGGCAGTTGGGGGAAAAAAGACTGTTAGATGGCATGAGACAGAGCCTGTCATAGGAAACAGCCTGGTGTAGAAATGGAAGTAATTTTGTATGAAGTTTTTTTTTCTTAGCCATGGAATAAATTGCAAACTTATTTTACCTTTTTGGGGCAGTGGTGGCCTGGTGGTAGGGTGCTGGATTAATGATCCCAAGGTCGGGGGTTCAAGCCCCACTATCAGCGGGTTGTCACTGCTGTCCCCCCAGTGCAGCTAACTGGATTATCAAATGCCGGCCATGTCTCTCACTGTCTATGTTGAGAGGCATGTAAAAGAACCATTGCTGATTTTCATCAAGAGGAGGCTGCATAGCCATCAGTGTGTTGCTGCCTTGCGATGGCCTGGCGAGCTGTCCAGGCTGTACTCTGCCCTCGCCCAGAGTCGTCTGAGATGGGCGCCAGCCTCCACGCGACCCTAATTAGGATTAAGCACTTCAGAAAATGAATGGAAGAATGAAACAGAAAACATTTGTGATGCACACCTAAATCGGTGAGGGTGTGCTTGGCTGGGCAATGTGTGCAATTCATTATTAACTAGAGATGCACTCAGGGAGTGCAGACCTCGACCAAGGTAGTGCAATCTCCTCTTTACATCTATTATTAGTGGCAGATAATGTAGGATTATGGTGCCCCCTGTGGCCCGCTCCCCTATTATTTGAATTAATTAATACATTTTTGATGCATTTAATTTTTGAAAAATTAACCCCCTGATTGGTTGGTTGCTGGGCAGCCACAAATACCAAACCAAATCAAAGTTCACTGCCAAAAAGTAACTATAGTAAGCAAGAACTCCCAGAATCACTGCTGTATAGCAGAAACGATTCAGCAAAATTTATTCTTATTGATTCAGACTTCAGATGACACAGCTCTTGGTTTAGCAGACATCTCATTCCTTCTTTTAGCTTTCTTTTCTCAATTTCACCAACATTTCAGTTGTAGGCACCACAGTAGTGGGTTAATTCTGTTGACTCACACCAAAAAGGTTCTCGGATTAAAACTCTTTCCCAGCTATGTTTCCCTATGAATATGTCAGTGTCCTCACTGTGGCTTCCTCCCACAGTCCAAAGACATGCAGATTTGTCAACTGACTACTCTAAACTACCAACAAGGTGCAACATATGCAGGGTGTATAATGCCTATTGCTCTAAGTCAGCTGGGATTAGCTCCAGCTTTTCCCGTGACCCTGACACAGTGATGTCATACTGTAAAGCTCCTGCTATTTTATATATATATCAGCTAGGGCTTCAGTGGCCCTAACAGATAAGGGCATATGACTGGTTTGACCCTGAGAGTAAGGTTCAATCCAAGGAACATTGGAATTCAAGGATACAGTGTTTTAAGACACAGGGCACCATTACACCTCTGCCTGTTTTCATATTTGTAGGCCTGAATGAAGTTTAATCATTTGTAAAGTCATGGATCAGGAAGCCAACTTACAGAATTTTTCCAAACTAGACTTGATATTTGGTTTTGATGATGGTGTTAATGTAATAAAGTAATCATGACTATGTCTAACAGTACTTCAGTGTACAGGGTACTTCAGGCTATAAGCTTGGTAACTTTTTCTTTGATCTGTTTAGTAATACATATACTTTTTGGCTGACCCTCATGTCATATGAATTGAACTGTAAGTAAGTCTGATGATCATCACTGGATCTCCAGTGAGAAAGGTAGTGAAATGATAAAAAAAAATCTGAGTACAACATTATTATTAGACAAAAGTCTAGGGCTCACTAACTGCAGAAAATTAAAAATGGAGAAGCAGAAGGCTGCACATGGAAATGACAAACTGCATCCATAAATCTTTGGATGCTTTACTTATGATAACCAGGAGGGGCAGTCATGTGCCATGTACAAGCTTTGTCTATCTGAGTGACTGTACTAAACTCCTGCAGTCAACTTAAAGTTCAGGCTTAAAGTCTGATTTAGTAACAACTTAACATTATATCTGTTTGCACAAATACAACACGCTTAATAAAAAATAAAAAGAAACCCCAAAAATTAATGCAGTAGCTTTCATTTTAGTGGTTCTTAATTAGTTATGCTGTGTACTCTCAGACAATGGCTCTAGGTGAAAATATGTAGGGTTGGATATATAATTTTGTTTCTATATGTTTCTGTTCTTATTTAGTCTCTGCTTAAAGTAAAAACAGACCATACTGATAGTTAAAATTCTGATTTTCAGTAAATGACATCTGAGAAGGGGAGGTATGATGGTGCAGTGCCTCACAACAAAAAGGCCTGGGTTTGATTCCAGGGCTCGGGGGTTTCTGTGTGGAGTTTGCATGTTCTCCCTGTGCTTGTGTGGGTTTCCTCCGGGTACTCCGGTATCATCCCACATTCCAAAAACATGCACAGTAGGCTAATTGGCTGTTCCAAATTGGCCTGTACCCCGCCCTTGCCCACAGTCAGCTGAGATGGGTGCCAGCCTCCCTGCAACACTAATAAGGATTAAGTGGCTTAGAAAATGGATGAATGGCATTTGAGAAGGTCTGATAAAAGTATGGTGACGTGCATAAAATAACATGACCAATGGTCATCCAGAAAACTTTACTCATGTTCTTGAATGGGCACAAATCCTTAAAGCCTTAAAGGAGTGATGGCATATTGGGACACTGAAATGGAATATTTAAGAAGCACATGTGCATGGTTGGTCAGGTGTCCTTTTGACTATAAAGGATTCATATAACAGATCAAAAAGAAAAAACTGTATTAAAATATTATATAATTATACAAACAACAACAACAACAAACAACAATAATAATAATAATAATTCCATAAATTTTTACAGTCTTGCACCATCTAGTGCTTTGATTTCCTTATGCTCTCTCTGTCTCCCCTCCCTTTCCCCCTCTCTTCCTCCCTCTCTCTCTTTCCCTCTGTTCCTCCCACTTTCTCCTTCAACCGTTTCTGCATAGTCAGTGTTTGGAGTGCAGTTACGTCAGACCGGCTCTTCCTGCCTATAAAAGCAGTTGGGACTGCAGCAGAGACAGCAGTGTCTCAGTCTGCTATTCGTGAGCGGAAGAAAGAGGCAGTGCAGATCGTCCTTGGAGCCATGAGTGGCATCGGCTTTGATCCTTACTACACCTCCTCATACAAGCGCTGGTATGTGGAGAGTGCACCCCCACGTGTGGCGACGAGGACCCGTTCCCGCACCGTGTACTCCAGCCACTCATCTCCTTTATCCTCTGCTCGCCTGCAGTACAGCTCCCCCGGGCGTGTCTCCTCCTCCTCCCCCTTGCTGCTGAGCAGTGCTGCCCACCCACTAGAGCTGGACCTGAGCCAGGCAGCACAGGTGAGTTCTGAGCTCCGAGCCGTACGCACTCAGGAGAAGGCCCAGCTACAGGATCTCAATGATCGCTTTGCTGGCTTCATTGAGCGTGTCCATGAGCTTGAGCAGCAGAACCGAGCCCTCGAGGCTGAACTGCTTCTGCTGAGGCAGTCGCACAGTGAGCCATCCTGCCTGCGTTCCCTGTATGAGCATGAAGCCCGTGCTCTGCGAACTGCAGTGGATGAAGCTGAACTGGAAAAGCAAGCTGCCCTCAGCCGAAGGGAGCACTTGGAAGAAACACTGAGGACCCTGCAGAGGCAATATGACAAGGAGGCACTGGAGCGGGAGAACTCAGAGGTCAGGCTCATGGATGCACGCAAAGAGGCCGATGAGCGGGCTCTTACCCAGGTGGAACTGGAGAAGAGAGTAGGTGTCCTTCTTGATGAGCTGACCTTCCTTAAAAAGCTCCATGAAGGAGAGATCTCTGAGCTGCAAGCTCAGATCCAGTATGGTGCACAGGTAGCCGTTGAAACTGAGACGACCAAACCAGACCTGTCGAGTGCTCTGCGTGACATCCGGGCACAGTACGAGAGGCTGGCAGCACGCAATATGCAGGCTGCAGAAGATTGGTTCCGTGGGAAAGTGGGGCATCTGACGGAGACCGTGGCGCACCACACCAGCGCTGTAAGGACATCCAAGGATGAAGCAGGCGAGTACCGGCGACAGCTGCAGGCATGCGTCCTGGAAATAGATGCCTGCAAGAATCTTAATGAATCACTGGAAAAACAGCTGAGAGATGTAGAGGACAAGCAGAGCTCAGAAATTACAGCCATGCAGGTGAGTCTATGCCACTGCTAGTTAAAACGAATGAATATTATTTAAAGAAAATGTTCTTTTACATCGTAAAATTTTATAACAACAACCTGTTACAGCATGTTGTAACGAACTGATCATTACTTTGTAATAAATGCTAATTTAGCCTTTACATGCCCTATTTTACAGGATACAATCAACGAGCTAGACAATGAACTAAGAGCCACTAAAGGTGAAATGGCCAGGTATCTTAAAGAGTACCAGGATCTTCTCAATGTCAAGATGGCCCTTGATATTGAAATAGCAGCATACAGGTAGGAGACACACACACACACACACACACACACACACACACACATACACACACACACACACACACAAAAACACAGAACACTGTAGGTTTTATTTCATATAAAATAATTGATTACCTTTTCTTGTGATGCTCACTGCTTAAAGGAAGCTCTTGGAGGGTGAGGAGTCCCGCCTCAGTGCTGGCATGGCGGGAGGCTTGGCCAGTTCCTTCACAATGGCAGCGCCATCCTATTCACGTGGCGTCTATTCTGTCCAGTCCAGTGTGACCTCTGCTGCCCCCTATCTGCTCAGCTCTCGCCTGCTGAGCTCCACCCTGTCTGCAGAACCATCTAAGGAGGAAGAGGAAGAGGAGGAGGAGGAAGAAAAGGAAGAGGAAGAGGAAGAAAAGGAAGAAGTAGAAAAAGAAGAAGAAAAGGAGGAGAAGGAAGAAGATGCAGAGGGGGAGGATGAAGAGAAGGATGAAGCAGGTGAGGGTAAGCAGGCATTTTAAAAATTCACCCTTCTTAAGTCAGTATCTGTTAATAAATAACTTCTGTTTTACAGAGGAAGACGAGGAGGCTGGAGAAGAAGAAAAGGAGGAAGGTGAAGAGCAAGTTAAAGAGGGGAAGGAGCAGGAAGGAGAGGAAGAAGCTGCACAGGTGGAGGAGGAGGGTGGTGAGGCAGAAGGAGAGGAGGAACAGGCTGAGAAAGATGAGGAAAAGGGGGATGATAAGGCTGAGGCTGAGACAGACTCAGGAAAAGATAAGGAGGATAGTAAAGCAGCTGAGCCAGTGAAGGAGGAAGGTGAGACGAAACCAGCTAAAGAAAAGGTTAAAGAGGAGTCTGAAAAAGCCAAACCCAAAGAAATAGAAAAACCAAAAGCAAAAGATGAAGGTGATCAAGCAAAAGCTGAGGGAAAGCAAGAGCAAGAAAAGCCGAAGGATGAAGGAGAAAAAACCGCAGCAAAGAAGTAAAAGCAAATAATCTCAGGTAGTACAAAAACCTGCTTGTATTTACCCTCAGTTCTCAGATGATGGCGCTGAATCCAAATTGCAATGCAATGATAACTTGCATAAAGAATCAGCTATATCTGCTTTGAAAGCAAATTACTGCATAATATTTATGAATGAAAGAGTATGTCAGTATGAAAATGTGAAATGTTGCTGCAAGTGCAATAAATCGATGCCTCTGATATCACTGAGACTCTCTTATTTCATTTACAACAAGCCTTCTGTGTGCATATAAAATTTTATCACAATATCAAATATGTCATAAATTATATGATACTAAATTTTATTTGTTCCTATCCTGAAAATCTTTCAAGGTTTGGGGCTTTGTTGTGCTGCTTCAGTTCTTCAGTATCTGTGTTATGCTCATTATGAATAAAAATGTCAATAAAATACACCCCACACTAACAAAATTTTCCATCACAGTATTTATAGCAGGAGGATATATCACAGAGCTTACATTACAAGTTTTGTCCTATTAATGTCAACAGAGAGAGAAAGAGAGAGAGAGAGAGAGAGAGAGAGAGAGAGAGAGAGAGAGAGAGAGAGAGAGAGAGAGAGAGAGAGAGAGAGAATAAAGGCTGGTTAGAGAACTACTGTTCAGAGCAACAGGTAATAAATTGTCTCCAAAATACTGAATGTAACTATAAAAAGATGCAAATGATGGCATGTTCTTTAATTTTAAAAATGCCTATATATAATGGGAATATATATTTGGAACATGCCTTTATAGGAGAATAATCAGCTATATTCCTTGGTCAATGTTCTTTTTTGCACCATACTTTTCTTTTCTGATAGTTATTTCACAGGACAGCCAGGACGTTGGGCCGCTTAGCAGGGTGTGGTATTAATCACTCATTTGCTGAACTGATAAATCTTATTAGGGCACCAGGAAGGCTGGAGCATATCTTACACAGCCATTCATAATCACATTCACATCGACAGGCAACTTGGAACAGCCAGTTATCCTAATGTGCATGTCTTTCGACTGTGGGAGGAAACCAGAGTGCCATCACATTTATATTTGGTGTACTTAAGAATAAATAAATTAAATAAATAAAATAAAAAAAATATGTTGATGCAACAGTTTCTTTCAATCATTTCTCATCACTACAAATAAACAAAATATGTAATTTTACCAAAGGTGCCAAAACATTTGCAAAAAAAAAAAAAAGCAGGTATGTACTGTTTTGAACAGTACATACCTGCTTAAGTGCACATGCAGTTAAACAGAGAGAAAAAATAGGTTATGATAGGTTTTTGCACTATGCTGCAGTGTACTTCAGTGACAAATGTAAGCATGCAAAAACTGAAAAGTAGTACACAAAGTCTCAGGGGAAACGAGACTTTTCAGGGAAAGGTTCCTCATTAGTGGTGCAAGAAAAGCGTTGTAAAAATCTATCTGCCAGGCATGGGCTGTCAGTGCCGTGACAAATCCAACTCAATACCACAACTACAAATCTGACCTTCTCAGTGCCTCTGTAAAAAAATACAAAATGTTGACTGCCACTGGCAAATATAAAGTAGGATTTCCAAATTATGAGGATGATTAAATTTAGTTCACTGATGTACCTCAAAATCTTTGGCATATTGAAACTATCTCTTATCTTAATATAATGTGTTTGATCCATCACCACAAAATGAGTTAGACACATAACTGAAATATATATGCTATAACCCCTCCTTGAATCGCCACCTTATCGTGGTGGAGGGATTTGCGTGTCCTAATGATCCTGGGAGCTATGTTGTTGGGGGCATTATGCCCCTGGTAGGGTCACCCAAGGCAAACAG
>JBCNYH010000026.1:14066993-14082319 GCA_039654325.1 Tandanus tandanus
GTGTGTGTGTGTGTGTGTGTGTGTGTGTGTGTGTGTGTGTGTGTGTGTGTGTGTGTGTGTGTGTGTGTGTTAGTGAGCTGTAAGTTTTGTTGCTTTTATTACACCCAGAACTCGAGTAGCGGCAGCTCTCCTCTCCCCACCCAGTGTTTCTCGGCCTGGTCAAATGTGCTGCCTCTGCATGCCAGCCTGCTGATCGACGAGGGAGGCATAATTGATAACAGTGCAGGCGAGTTTCTGCACTGCGGAGCTCCTCTCTCTCTCTCTCTCTCTCTCTCTCTCTCTCTCTCTCTCTGTGTGTGTGTGTGTGTGTGTGGGCTTGTGTGTGTGAGAGAGAGCGAGTCTTTATTTTCATGGTGCACAATTACACTGAAGCAAAGATAACGCTGCCCTCTGTTGGGCGGGAAAACCACAAGGGCTGCACCCTATCCCCTTGCCAAAGTGCTGACTCAATTAGTGCTGATCTAGCGAGAGACTCGACTTGGCTTTACTACCATAAATGCACTTAGTTTATCATATTGTGGGTGCATTTTCCTCATTTAGAGCCGTTATTGTTCAGCTGTGATAGCGGCCAGCTTTAGAAACTGAGGTGACCTTGGAAACAGTGTGCATATGTTTATGTGTGTGTTTAGGTGTGTGTGTGTGTGTGTGTGTGTGTGTGTGTGTGTGTGGCAGGGTGGTGATGGTGGGGTATAGGTTGCAATGAGAATTCATAAACATGAAGTGAATTATTTAAAGCTACAATTTTTTGTTACAATAAGCAATGACTCTTTTTTCTTCTTCTTCTCTGGTTTCTGCACTCAAGCTAGGACATTAGGCGAAGATGCAAAAAAACTGCTAAGAATTAAGGATTTAGAATGATTATTATAAATAGTATGTCTAAACCATCAAACACACAATCTATCAGTAAAGAAACTTTAAAAACATTATTTAGGCTAATATAAAAGATGTATTGAAAATAAAATAAAACTGCTTATGAAACACTATTTCTTTTGTTATACTTTTTCTCCAGCTGTTCATGATGCAGCCCAGTTCCAATAATTAAAGCAGACAATATATAATGTATGATTATTAATATTTAATATGAAAACATCAGAACATTTATTGCCACTGACAGACTCTCTTACTGCAAAAAGCAAACAACAATTATTAAAATATTTTTGGTCCTTTTATATAAAGCTTATTTCTCATTTTTAAAATTTATGGGTTTAGACATTAATTTAAAACTCTAATTATTATTTATTTAAATTATTATTTTTATTCATATAATTCATTATGTAATTATTTATTTAAATATTTTAAAATCTTAAACAATTTAAATATAGAATAATGTTGGTTTTTTTTTTTATTTGAGATTATTTATATTATTATATGAAATTATTTATAATTATTATAATTAATTATTTATATGAGAACTTATTTATCCTTTATTAGGGTTGCGTGGAGGCTGGAGCCCATCCAGGGGTACACACTGAACAGCTCGCCAGACCACTTCAGGACCAACACAGACACACAACCAGTCACACTCACATTCACACCACGGGGCACTTCATTATCAGCTTAATGTGCATATCTTTGGAAACCAGAGCACCTGGAGGAAGCCCACAAAAGCATGAAGAGAACATGCAAACCAGTGCTAACCACTAGGCCGCTGTGCTGCCCTAATGTTGGTTTCACAATTCCCAAAATAATGTTATACTGTATATTTAGCCTCATAAATAATACATACTGTAATCTTTAATATTTAACTGCTGCTCTGTCAATTAATAATTAAAGCTTATGCTTCATGAACATAAGGCAGTGTGGCATAATGAAGCTTGGGTAAGATTTGCTCTTTTAATTTGGAGTCACAAAATCAAGGAACAGGAAGAGACTACTGCTGGAATGTATTTTTCACTGAAACCATGCAGATCTTGTTCAAGGCGTACAAATGGAGATTAAAACCTGTTCAGCTTTATGATGGGTATAATTTTACAAGTATATTGTTTTTGTCATCATCATCATCATCATCATCATCACCAATAATAATAATAATAATAATAATAATAATAATAATAATAATAATAATAATATAAATGTATAAAAGTACAAAAGCACATTTCATCAAATTCAACTGAGTTTCTTAGAACAAAATTAATTTTATGTTTATGTATACAATATATAAGAAGTCTTTGTATTTTTTTTATAAATGTTTATTTTTATAATTTCAGCATTATTGAGTCAGTACACAAATATTTTAGGTTTCCAAACATCACTATGCATTACTATTACTGATACATTGTGTAATAAAAGTTTTCATGTAAAAAGCCAAACCGATCATTAGAAAACCCTTTTGCAATTATGTCAGCACAGATTAAAACCTTCTTTAAGCTAGTTGAATATCTAGAGAATCAGCATTTGAGGGCTTGCTTATAGACTCAAAGTGGCCAGAAAAATAAAAAACAAAAAAAAACTTTCTTTTGAACTTCATCAATTTATACCTATTCTGAGAAATGAAGACTATTCCATACAAGAAACTGCCATGAAACTGTTGACTGCCAAGTTGACTGCTGTGGCCTTCGAGCAAAGTAAAGGTGACCCATATACAGTCCCATCCCAAGTGTCCTGAGGGAAACTTATACAACAAATTTGGTGATCTGGTGTCATTTCATTCCAATGTTATTACACTAAGAAGCCTTGACAAGCCGATATAGAACAATTCACTAACTTGACTGCTGGTCAAGGTGACTAACATACAGTCCCAACTGAGACCTTTATGGGGGGAACCCATCCACCAAATTTGGTGATCCTATGCCATCTCCTCCCAAAGTTATTGCACTAACAAGCCCTGACCAGCTGAATATAGAACAAGTGACCTCATGATCTTGAAACAAGGTCAAGGTGAGCCATATGCAATCTCACTCTATTCGCCCCTGAGGGGGACCCATCCACCAAATTTAATGATTCTTTTTTGTTTCCTTCCAAAGTCATTGCACAAACAAGCCTTAACAAGCCAAATACAGAAAAAGTGAACTTTTTGCTTTAGCTGTTGTTGTTTTTGAACAAAAAAGTGCACCCTATACCTAATTGAAAGCTGTGGAAAATTATATTTATACCACAATTAATTGCACCAAGTTAGCCAATTCAAAGAAATAATAATTATATTGTAAAATGTGTTTAATTAAAAAAGATGTCAGTACTTATTTCACATTTTTATGAAAAATACCAAAATAAAATTTTTTCCATCTATCCCCTCTGTCATCTATGTAATGATCCTCTGTGAGCCTCATGACAGTGAATACATGCATCAGTATTTTCTCTGTATTTGTAGAGAATAAATTCTAGCTAGTTTAAAAGCACTCACATATCTTGTTATTTATATACTTTGTAAGTATATAGCCAGTTTATAATAATAATAATAATAATAATAATAATAATTATTATTATTATTATTAATATTATTATTTTTACTTGTCATTTAAATACTAAAAGTCATAGTCTGATTTGTGATAAAGATGACAGGTGGATGTGGCAGATTGCTAATCTTGACACATCACTGAAATGAAACACTCACATTCAGACCTACGGGCAATTTAGAACAACCTCATGTGCATGTCTTTTGTTTGTGGGAGGAAACCAGAGTACCTGGAGAAAACCCAGGCAATCACGGGAGAACATGCAAACTTCACACAAAATAGCCTGAACCCAGGACTCAAACCAGGGACCCTCTTGCTGTGAGGCAGATGTGCTAACCTCCACGCCACCGTGCCGCCCTCTGCAAAATGTGTTTTCGCTAATATGGCTCATTGAGAGTGGAGACAGCTCGCCACTTCTTATTGCCAACGACGACTTGTCGAGCAGCCAAAGTACACCCTGAATACTACTACTTTTACTACTAATTCTACTACTAGTAGTAGTTATAGTTATAATAATAATAGGATCTATCACTGTAATGACTTTTTAAATCAATTAGTTTCAAGATAGTTCATTATAATTTTAAAATTACTACATAACAATAAGAAACAATAAGTTTTATTCATTCATTTATTCATGTTCTAAGCTGCTTAATGCTAATTGGGGTCACAGGGTGGCAGCCGACTTTGGGCGAAGGCGGGGTACACCCCAACAAACAAAACAACAACAAAAAACAAATTTTCCTATGGCCTTAAACACATTAGGACCCTGTACAGGCACACATTAGATTGATCAGCTATAGATGAATGATGGTTCTTGATGCACAGCCATCTGAGGGATTAGAGATTATGATGTTCAGTTTATTTTTGTTCCGTTGCTCTTTATGCTTCTGATTCCTTGAATTGTTTAATGATATTAAGCACCATATAGAGTGAAATATAAAAATTCCTCCTTCTGTTTATTTTTAAATTTTTTAAAATCCTTCCCCATTCTTTTTTTTTTTTTTTTTTTTTTTTACAAACTGGAGATTTCTTGGCCCACCATTGCTCTTTAAAGGCTAGGACTTTCCTGGATCCTGCTGTTATACCAAATCATGATTACAATCATCTGCCATCACCATCATTATTATCATCATCATCATCCTCTAATCTTGGGCATGACTGGTAGATCGATTTTGTCATTTATTCATTTTCCAAACTGCTCGCTCCTGCTAGGGTCGCTGGGAGGCTGGAGGCTATCTCAGCCCACTCTGGGCAAAGTTGGGGTAAACCCTAAACAGCTCACCCGTCCATTGCAGGGCAACTCACATACCACCATTCACACTCACACCTAGGGGCAATTGGAACAACCAATTAGGCTAATGTGTATATCTTTAGGACTGTGGGAGGAAACCAGAGTAACCAGAGGAAACCCACACAAGCACGGAAAAAACATGCAAACTCCACAGAGAACCACCCACGCCGAGCCCAGGACTTGAACCCAGGCCCTTTTTGTTGTGAGGCGGACATGCTAATCACATTGGGTTTGCGCTGTCCAAAAATCATGTGTCACCCTTCGCCAGAATCATTTTTACACAAAGGAATTGAGTTTGACTTGCCAACTTGTTACCCTCCTGCTTCAATAACATCCCGTACACCCTCTGCCACAACTCCACCCTGCTCTCCATGTCTCTTGTTTCTTCTCCTGTTCTTTCTCTGTCTGCCTTATTAATTTGAAGCCAACGCCCAGCTTCTGCAGTGCTGCAGTCTCTCGGTCTTTCCAAAACACTCCCACTCTTCCTCTCGGTCCTGTCTGCAGTAAGGAAGGGGAGGAGGAAGAGGAGGAGGAGGAGGAGCTAGAGGAGGAGAGTAAGAGCACTTCTCTTTAGAGGCAGGAATCTCCGCAGCACTGCAGCTGCCAACAGACAGAGAGACCGACAGAGGGACAGACAGAGAAACGCACAGATAGAAAGATCGGACATATGTGTGGATAGACTGACAAGCTGTTACCCACAATACTTTAACTCGTGCAGCTCACCCAGATTGCTTCTGTAGAAGTGATTCAGCAAATCATTTCTCTCTTATTGCACAAGGTCGTAACTCCATCACCTGGTAACATACATGAGTAACGAGTGGGGCGCTGACTCAGCATCTGCATCAATCACTTTAATAGTCCTCTTATAAAAAGGATCCTTCACCTGCATGCTCCATCTGTATGTGTCAGAGTTAAGGAGTGGGCCAGGATGCTAAATGGTGCTGGCATTAAAGATAGAGCCATCAGAATTGGAAATGTATGATCAACTTTTTTCACCAGAGATGGTTAAGTGGATTAAATGGAAGTCCAAATATGAACCCATTAGCTTGAAATACCAAGATACTGCCAGGTGCCAAAAGGATAATCTGCAGAGATGAAAAAAATAAAGACTATCATTAACTGTAATCTATCATTGAAGGAAAATTTTTTAAAAAGCAAATGAAATGGAGATAGGCTACAAAGGTTCCATAGTATAACACAGGCACATCCCTCATGCAAGTGTGTGCTGTTTTAAAGGATCAATGTGCAGAACATATCCTCATGTAATGTAATGCTTGTTCTTGAAAAAAAACCCACATTGATCAGCGATCAGTGTTCAAGCTGTCCCAGGCCTTGTTCTTGTGGGGCGCTGTAAAGTCACCTCTCAGCGTTTTTTTCAGACAGCCACTTAATACTGCAACACGAACACAAGCAAGGGATGTGTAGGGGGTTGTAGAAAAATTCTTAGACTCCTCCTTAAATTAATTTTACTATGTAAAGCTGCTTTGTGACAATGTCAATTGTAAAAAGCGCTATACAAATAAAACTGAATTGAATTGAATTTCGTTAAGGTGAGGATGTGCAGGACGACTTGTTTGTCCATGTTTACCTGAAGGAGATGTGCACACATTGGCAGCTGATTTATAAAAAGAATTAGACCACCATGATGGAGATTAGGGGGAGTGAGGGGACATTGTTAGGAAGCAGGAGGCGGTGAGAAACAGGAGACTCTGCTGTGTGAGACTGATTCAGCGAGCCGGCGCTTCTCCATCAGCACTTGATGCAGAGAAAAGCAGACAGTTCGCACTATTTGTTCTTTCACTTGACAGGAGAAAAAGCTGCATTACTCAGATCTTAACTCCTGTGGGAGCACTCTGAGAGAATTTCTGAGCCCTCGCCAAATAGCTCTCTTACTTCCAGAGTGCTTTGTTACCCGGATGTTTTCTGCTGCTCTCATCAAAGTCGAATGGCAAACCTGCTACATGCACAATCAGTCAAAAAAGTCCCATTCCCCTTAAGAGCACTTAATTTTCTGTATTCGAAGCACTTCGGTTATACATAGAAGCATCCATCCATCCATTCATCCATTCTTCCATCATCATCATGGGGCAGTCGTGGCCTAATGATTAGAGAAGTGGCTTTAGGACCTAAAGGTCGCTGGTTTGATGCCTGAACCAGCAGAAAAAATGTGTGGTGGAGTAGGAATGAGCTGCATCTTCAATGCCTCCACCTTCATGGCTGAAGTACCCTTGAGCAAGGCACCTAACCCCCAACTGCTCTCTGAGTGTTGCAATGTGTGACAGCCCACTGCTCCGAGTGTGTGTCAGAGTCTTGGGGAAGCTGAAACTAATCCATTGCAGGGATAACACAAAGAAAAGCAACCATTCAAATCTATGAACAACTTGGAGTAACCAGTTGAATTGATCTACCTATCTTTGAGCTATGGGAGGAAACCCACAGAGATGCCACGCAGAGATGCCCCAGCGCATTGCAGTTCATAAAATATGCAGACAGGCCCTGCCTGCCATGATGACTCACACACAGTCAAACACACATCGTCCTATTCATACTAATGAATAGTTAAAAAGAAGTCAAAAGGTTTGAGGTTATTGTTTGAAGGTTGTTTGCTGCCATCTAGTGGCAAAATAAGGAACTTACAGAATTTACCCATTAACTCATTTGCCGAACCTTAATTCTACTATTAGGGTCGTGGGGAGACTGGAGCCTATTTCAGCCGACACTGGGTGAAGGCGAAGTACACCCTAAACAGGCCGTCGCAGGGCAACACACACAATCATTCATACTCACATTCAAACCTGGGGCAAGCCAAATGACCTAATGTGCATGTCTCTGGACTGTGGGAGGAAATTGGAGTACCCGGAGGAAACCCACACCAGCATGGGGAGAACATGCAAACTCTATGCAAAAATGCCGGAGCCCAGGACTTGAACCCAGGGCCTTCTTACTGTGAGGTGGATGTGCTAACCACTATGCCACCATGCAGCCCAGAATTTATTCAATATATGTAAAACTGGGTAATACAGAGAGGATACTGTTGTATAAAACCAGTAAGATAAACCCTAGGGTTTTTATGAAAATGTACATTTTTTACCAATTTTTAAAAATAATATTTCCAATATTAAAAAAGTACAATTTACAAACTCAGTAGGTACACTGAAGCCAAGCAGGGATATGTAGATTTGATTAGATAAAACAAGATGAGAGTGCAAGACAAAGCTGTCTAAAAACCCTAATAAGAAAGTTTTGCCTGTGTATTTGTAAAGTAAGTAAGTAAGTAAGTAAATAACAGCCATTCATGACCTATATCTTGACCCAGTGAAGTCAGCTTATACAGTGGATATTAAAGTGTACGTACCATAGGTTAAATTTCCAGGTTTTTGTGATGCAAAAAATGGGAATAAGGTAAATCATTCCACCTTTCATGTGACCTGTAATCTGTACAGTTCAACTCAAACACACACTGAAATCTTTTTGGAGAAAAAATATATATAACAAGCTAAAACACTGTGGTTGTGTGCACATCCACTTATAACTGTGAATGAGTCTGTGTTCAGAAGTAACCAATCACATTCAAATGCATGGTAAATAGTAGCCAGTACACATCTCCATCAATTAAATGGACGCCAGAGCAGCATAGTGGCAAGGTATTTAGTACATCCACCTCAAAAAAGAAGGTCCTGGGTTTAAGTCCCAAGCTCATTGAGGGTTTCCTCCGGGTACTCTGATTTCCTTCCATATGAACACTAAGCTAATTGGCTATTCCAAACTGCCCCTAGGTGTGAGTGAGTGTGAATGGCGGACTGTTCAGGGTGTACCCGGCCTTTGTCCAGAGTTAATGCACCTCATCGTGCATTAAACACCACAGTGACACTTACTGAATACTGTCACAACTCTTATTTATCATTTTATCATTCATTCATTCATTCATTCATTCGTTTTCTAAGCCGCTTAATCCTAACTAGGGCCGCAGGGAGGCTGGCGCCCATCTCAGCCAAATCTGAGTGAGGGCGGGATACACAATGGACAACTCTCCAGGGCCAGCACTCACACAACCATTCACACAACACTCACACCTAGGGGTGATTTGGAACAGCCAGTTAGCCTACTGTGCATGTTTTTGGACTGTGGGAGGAAACCGTTGTACCCGGAGGAAACCCACGCAAGCACGGGGACGACATGCAAACGCTCGAACCCGGGAATCAATCCCAGGCCTTCTAGCTGTGAGGTGGATGTGCTAACCACTGCACCACCGTGCCGCCCATAATAAAAATAATAATAATTATTATTAATAATCATCATCATCACAATCATACATATTATTGTAATTAATAATACCTCTTATTTATCAACTTATTATTAATATTATTGTTGTTGTTATTTTTCTTCTTCTTCTTATTAATAATAATAATAGTAATAATAATAATAGTAATAATAATAATAGTAATAATAATAATTATTATTATTAAATTATCATTATTATTATTATTATTATTATTATAATAAGAGGGCAGTGATGGCCTGGAGCTAAGGTGCTGGATTACTGATCACAAGGTCGGGGGTTCAAGCCCCACCATCAACACTGGATGTTACTGCCCCCCCCCCAGCCTCCCCGCGACCCTAATTAGGTTTAAGCGGTTCAGAAAATGAATGAATGACTAATAATAACAGTTATGACTGTATTTGGCCGCTAAGTGTCACTGTGGCGTTTGAACGTGGCATTCTTCGACGTGCCGAAGAAGACGAAACTGATTTGCTTTCCCAGCATGCCTTGCACTTCCTCTTCCCTTCTGCTACCCGAGAACGTAAGTGCCTTAAAGATGGCTGTCATCACAAAGTACAAGTTTATCCACTCGAAATCTTTATCATCCTAAAGGTTTAAGTGTGAATTTTACACTTGAGTGTTTATCTGAAGTGTTCTTAATGACATTTATGTTTATGAACTGGTATATTCGGGGGTTTTTTTCGAGAATTGGTTGCGGCGGTTTCCTCGGTGTTCGGTGCTGCCATATTGGCCTCGGTTAGAATGAGTGGAGATGGAGATGGAGATGTGTGCGTGCTTAAGGTGTACAGTTTGGTAATGTCGGTTAGTTTGTTATTGTTGGTGTTCGGTTAATGTTGGTTGAAGACGTTTTCGGTATGAATTCTGCTCCTCCAGGAGCCTCATGCTAACAGGCTTCTGTGAAACGGGCATTAACATTATAACCAGCTGTGGCCTGGTTTAAAACACACATTACTGCTTCATGTATGGTTTTTACACTTGTTTGACTCTCAGTCTGTAAAATTCAAGCAGCTGTGTTTATTTTTGGATTCAGATGTTACAGATGGTAGTTGGCTGTCATTGATCATAGAGGAAAGTGTTTTTTAAACCGTTGTTAAGTAACCAAACTGCTGTACCCTTGGTGTTTGAGTTGATTTGCTCCAGTGTTTGTTTTAATAGTTAATGTTGGTTGGCTTTTTATTATCTCTTTTAGTTAATCTTGTAAAGCATAGCTGACTAGCATTCTTTCAAATGTTACTGGTTGCTGTGATGACCATCTTAGGACACCTTTGGAAATAAATATGAAAACAACCCAATAGTCTGAGCAACCTTGTGTTTTCCCTCTGTGATCAAAATGTCTTAGTTCACTTAATAAATGCCGGGTTTCTTTCTGTCCATAGACCTGCAGAAATGGTCCGCTACTCGCTCGACCCTGAGAACCCGACCAAGTGTAAGTGCCGTGGTTTTCTTTGTGTGTGTCTTTCTGTATTAGTTTTCTTATTGCATTTTAAGCTATTTGTTTTTCTTCCCTTAACAGCATGCAAGGCGCGGGGCTCCAACCTTCGTGTTCACTTCAAGGTAAGACTTCAGTCCTGTTAATCTGGCCCTTACACCTGGAACTGGTGCCATGCGTGATGGTTAATTAAAATAGCATCTTGTTAGGAAAAAACTTCAGAATGTTTTGTTTTGCAGTGTCTGTATATGAACTCTACCCTGGTGCAGTAATGCTTGTCTAGGTTTGGAAAAATTCAGTGTTTGTGAAAATCCTATTATAGAATAAAGTCTCATTTGATTAACGAATATTCATGTCACATGTATTGCACGATATTGTAGTAATAGTTACAGATGTCTGCAGTGTGTTTATTAGCTAGACAGGAATTCTTTCTGAATGCCCTGAGTGTGAACACCGTGGGTTTTTTGTGTGTGAAATGAGCTTCACTTTAAATTTTTGATATTCTTTTTATCATTGTGTATGAGCCCATCAGCTGCTGTGATGACTTCTTAGGACACCTTTGGATAAATGATGAAAAGAATTGATCATATTCTGAGCAGCTGACTTTCTCTATTGTATGCACTTTGTTAGTTTTCCATTTGTGTTTGACGTTTGGCTGTTTCCCTAGAACACGCGTGAGACGGCTCAGGCCATCAAGGGCATGCACATTCGCAAAGCCACCAAGTACCTGAAGGACGTTGTGGTCAAGCGTCAGTGTGTTCCCTTCCGTCGTTACAATGGCGGCGTTGGCCGCTGTGCCCAGGTAAGCTGCACTCTTGCTGCTTTTGCCTCATCTGTAGATTCGTTATCCTCCTTCCCACTATTGAGCCATAGCTTCATAGGCTAGTGCAAGATAAGACCTTTACAATTTCTCCTGACACCTTTAAGGTTTGATTGGACTTCCTCTGGGTAACTTAGAGGCCAGAAGCCTGAGGGTTGGGGTGTGATGTTTACCATGGCGAAACTGTGCCAACCAGGGAGGAGTGTGAGGTTTCTCATTTAATCTATTAGACATTGATGTAAACATTTACCTCTGTAGTGTCTTTGTGATTTTTGTTGAAATGTGTACATATTAGAAAACTAAGCTAGCTGGCCTGAGTTAACCTTTAAACTAATCATGATCTATTGTTGGTGTAATAACACATGTGTAAAATAAGACATGTAACATTTTGGTCGTATTTTGAAGTTGCCTCCTAGTTTAACTAAATTACAAATAGATGATGCTCTCAGTGCAGCTGTACTGTGCGTTGCTGGATTGCTCTCTCTGACTTTCATTTTCTGTTTCCATTAGTTTTTTGTTTTTTTTTTGTAGGTCAGATATTTTGGGCAGGGAAGGTGACGTTTACACCTGGGAAGGTGACATTCACAGCAAGAGAGCGTTGTTGGTGTGGAAACTTTTTGGCTATAGCTTGAGCCAAAAGAGTTTTAGCTCAATGCTTAAAGCCCTAGTCTACAAGCCTTGGGTAGCCTTGAGATTGCCCTGGCTCATCTCGGCATGTTGGTGGGATAGTGGCTACTGTAGCTTATATACAGTGTATAATTCTACTTTAAATGTGAAACCTTCATGTATGAAATGGCCAAATTTACTGTTATGGACTCACCTATTGCGCTGCCGTTCACTCGAATTCCTGTTAAATCTGATTGGACCATATCAACACATCCACCTGTTCAGGTGTGGGTGGAGTTTGGAGAAATACACAGTTCTGCTGTAGGATAAAAGATTTTCTGTTGGGGGAAACTTAAGCATCAGTCAGTATTTGCTCATTAATCTGTAGCCATGGCTAGTAATCAGTTTTTCATGGAGCTTCCACACTGAAAACTATATTCAGGTGCCATTGTTTAGAATGATTTAAAATCATGTTTTTTGGGTTACTAATCTTGATTTAAATGTTGGGTTGCAATGATGACCATCTTAGGACACCTTTGGAATTCAGCATGAAAACAAGCTACATTAGTCTGAGCAACCTGGAGTATATATGTATTTTTCTTTTTTTTTTTTGGAAAGAGATTTGATCTCAACTTAAGTTGCAAAATTATAGATGTGTTTGTTTGTGTGTTTTTTGTCTGAACCCCCGTTAGGCCAAGCAGCATGACTGGACTCAGGGACGCTGGCCCAAGAAAAGTGCAGAGTTCCTCCTCCACATGCTGAAGAATGCAGAGAGCAATGCTGAACTGAAGGTACTTGATTATATACAGAACCTTGACTTAATGAAATTGTTTTTCAGAAACTGATGTGTTCAGTGTAACTGGTCATTTTCTATTTATTTTGTATTTTTCCACTGCTGCATAACTTTGTTACTGTTTTTGTTTCAAACTAATGAGACATGGGCAGATAAAAATGTGCGTCCAGAGTCAGTGACCGCTGAATGTTAGTACTAAGGGTGCTCTCATGCCTATTAATCCAACTCAGTGAAGTGTATTTAGATTAATTTGCTGTTAGACCTCACATGAAATGAAGTCCAAATGTCATGTCATGTGGGGTTCATGTACAGTAATATACATAATTTATTTTTGGTTAAAACAAGACCACAAACGGTCTGTTCAGATGATTTGTACACTGCATATGCCAGTGGCATCAGATTATTTCTTCTGCTCTTTAATTTCCACTTTTATTTTTTCAGATTGATTTATTCAGTAAAAATCTTACTGATATTTGTCTCATTTGTGAACCACTTGAAATCCATTAAGGAGATTGATTCCCAGTTTACTGTACATACATCGTAAAGTACCTCGTGTTTAGGTTTTGGGTTGTATTTTAATGTTTGTGCGGTGTTCAAATACTGACACTGTTCACTTCATTTGGCTCACCCTTAAAGTTGTGTGCTAAATGCTTGTCAGACATGATTGGTGCCTGTTTTTGTAGAGGAATTCTGCTGTACAAAGGAATGTATGTTTTTAATGAAGTAATTCCCATTATCATTTCTAAGAGTTATGAGAGAAGCTCTTCCTTTGTCCATAGGACAATGATTACTGAAGTCCTTGGTGTTGTGGATATGGCTTAGAAACTGTATCAAGCTGTACCTTGTCCAGTGGTCATTATGAATATGCAGAATAAAATTGACTCTTGGCTTCCCTTATCCAGGGTTTGGATGTAGACTCTCTGGTGATTGAGCATATCCAGGTGAACAAAGCCCCCAAAATGCGCAGGCGTACATACCGTGCCCACGGGCGCATTAACCCCTACATGAGCTCCCCCTGCCACATTGAGATGATCCTCACTGAGAAGGAGCAGATTGTCCCTAAACCAGAAGAGGAGGTCTCTCAAAAGAAAAAGGTACTTTTAATGCTTTTTTCCTTTTCCTTTGTCGGGCTGCAATGATGACCTCTTAGGACACCTTTGGATTAACTATGAAAAGAATCTTATATTACTGAGCAGTCTGTTACTCAAGCTGTATTAAACAGGGTAAAAGTACTGGTTTTGTACATCCTGGTAATTGATTCCTCTTTAACATTGTAGGTTTCCCAGAAGAAGCTAAAGAAGCAGAAACTCATGGCTCGGGAGTAAATGTAAATAAAATTCCAACTTTGAACCACGGTGGTCTGATGTGTTTAATTTTAATTACTTTTTTATATAGTTGAGGGTCTTGTGCACTAATACATTTTGCTAACAAAAGTAACATTTTATACACATGCTGTTATGTTCTGATGAACATCTGGAATAAATGTACTACCACTTCGTAATAAGGCTAAATAATGCAAATAAAGACTTGGCATAAAATAGATTTCTTGCCTTAAAAGCTGTGTGAGACATTTGGTGTTAAGGCAAATCAAGTTTACGTGAAATGTTTAAGTATGTGGTGTAGCTGAAGGTGCAGTATCGTGGTAAGTGGGATTTACCATGTTTTGTATATGCTGATCTGCTGTGCAGTTATTACAGGAACGGGGCCTAATGGAAACTGACTTATCGGTAATCGTCGACAAAGCTTTATCTGGGAGTGGAATCAATTAAAAAAAAAAAAAAAAAAAACGTAACGGCATAGTGTTCTGACACATGAATAACAAACTTGGAGATATTTTAAAACCAAAAGCCGTGTTGCTGAATCAAATATCCGTAAGGATGTCTATAATGTGGCTTCAGTCAATTTAACTCCAAAAACTGAACATGGCAAGTTGTGTGAAGGCACTGTGGGTATTTTATTTTTGGGCAGTTTTGTATGAGGGGATGTATTTAATTAAGATTGTCAGAGTTTGTTTTCTCTAGCATGAGCTGTGTTTTGTTTCGAGGTGAGAAAGGGCTAGGAGCGTTATGGAACAGCTGTTTATAGCTACAATAACAGGACTACCAAAACTAGCTTTTGCAGATTTCTCATTTACTAGCCTAACTAAAGAGATTTGTTTTATATATTAAAATAAGAATTGTAGTTGTCAGTAAACTGCTAGGCAAGAGGATAAGAATTTTGGGATGTGTTCGGTTAGATAAGTGTGGTGTGCTTGGCTGCATCACACTACCCTGCCACTTACACAATATTTTTTTTTATTCTTTACGTATACAGCAGATAAATGTGCTGCAAATGCACTAGTAAAAAGCAAAAACTATGCACGACTAAAAAGCAAATGTGTTTTTTTTTTTTTGTTTGTTTGTTTTTTTCTCCCTTTTAATCCTTTGTTACGCAGCATGGCGTGGCAGGACACACTGCTTAATACCGCCTCGGTTACGAAATACCAGATTTTAATAACTTGGTTAGGGTAGTGGCCTGACCACTAGGGGGCAGTGTCCTGCTAAAAATTACACTTGACAGTCAATGGTGTACAAACGGTTTTGATAAAATGTAATATTTGTTTTGTGTAGGTCAGTATTAAGTAATACTTAAGTAATTTTCGTTTCCAGTGGGGGTTGGACTCCGCCAAGGCTGCCCTTTGTCACCGGTTCTGTTCATAATTTTTATGGATAGA
>JBCNYH010000026.1:14082363-14103302 GCA_039654325.1 Tandanus tandanus
AGTGGCTGGGGAGAGGGACATCTGGACCTCACTGCTTAGGCTGCTGCCCCCGCGACCCGACCCCGGAAGAAGCGGAATGAATGAGTATTAAGTAATTGGTGTATTGCCACATACTGGACACATTAACCTATTTAGTCGTGGCTTATCTTACTCTAATTTTAAACCTGTGCAATTAGCCCTACCTTACATTTTCTCCTTATGTTTAAATGTGGTATTTATATTTTTAATGAATTCCAACCTTTGTTTTTAAAACATCACGATCGGTAATGAGATGCAAGGGGGAAAAACATGACAAACACTAATTGTTCTGACATTTGAGTTACTGTGTGGCTAGAAGATTGAGTTTGAACTTGTTACATTCAGTTTCACGAATCCTAATGCAAACAATTTAATAAACTGCATGAAAAGGTCCGGAATGAGCATTTTCATGTGGTTCAGAAAGCTGCTTCACCACGAGGTGTCGATAAAGTTCAGTTTACTTGGTCTATTCCTGACAAGGGTTAAATATCAAACTCCCTGTTCCCTGTATTGTATTATATCCTTACGTGGGATACGGATGTCTAGCTTTGTTTTTTTTTTTTTTTTTTACCATGTGGCGCAAAGATGTCCAAGAATACCCGGTGATCTGTAAAAGTAATACATTAACATGCCATGAGCATACTTCGATTGTTCTCAATAAGATTATTACGTACTTTTTTAATCTAAAGGCCATTGAGGGTGAAGTTAAATTATATGGACAAAAGTTAATGGACACTTGATCATTATACCCGGATGTTGCTTCCCAGAGTTGGTGCCACAAAATTGTGCAGAATGTCTAACGTCAACTGTTGGGTTACAATTTCCCTTCACTAGAACTGAGAGCGTCGAGGCTTTTCTAGCATGACCGTCCCCTTGCGCACACAGTGAGCTCTATGAAGACATGCCTTGCCAAGGTTGGAGAACGTGAATCGCTTGCACAGAGCACTGACCTCAACCTCACTGAACACGTTTGGGATGAACTAGAATGCCAACTGCCATGCGTCCCCGCCTGACATCAGGGCTTGACCTTAATAATGCTCTTGTGTATGAATGATCACAAATCTCCACAGCCGCACGACAAACTTAAGTAAACCTTCCCAGAAGAGAGAGATTTTATAACAGCAAAGTGAATGAAATCATGAGTCCAACGATCAAGAAACACGCGAGTCTGATAGTCAAGTGTTCATAAACTTTCATGTGAAAACTGGCCATAAAATGTACTATATGGCAGCGGGTAATAAAGACGTTTTCAGTGTAACTAATTATTAATAATTCAGTGTATTTTGGTGCGTTAAAAACCTGAATAATATTGCATTTCTTTTTTTTTAAATGAATAAATTAAGAAATTCTCTTTTGGTAATTAGGAACTTTTATGAAATGCCTGTCCTGCCATAATACCTATGTTTTGTCTGTACATTCGCATTCTGCTGTAGATTATTTTTAAATGAAAGATGGACTCACACTTTCTAATTCACGACACCGATAGGCTATCAGTAAACATATTTGGGCAGGTTACCAATTTTCCATAAACTCTTAAACAATGTAAATCGTTCGGAAATATAAACGGCAGGACATAATCAAGTGAACAGCCCAAAATGGTTGATGACAAAATATGATGATGAAGAAAAGGCTTTAATAAACTATGACAGTTTTGTTGCATGGACACAGACCAGTTATATAAACTAATGTAAATAATAATGTAAAATAATCAGTATAACATTAAAATTGCGTGTTAATGCAGGACCCATAGGTTTTATATTTGTACCGATAGTGCATGGACATTTATTCATTGTTTCTGTTTATTTATTGAAGCTGGTACACTATTCTTTTTTTGTCCCCTAAATGAATATTTTTCTAAGCATTCAAGCCTTCTGATGGACTATGCTTCAATTAATTTAGGATTTAACATTTTTGGAGAAATGTAACTTTTAACAAGTATGGATATATCCTATCCCAGTAGAAAGGATTCTTAAGAGAATAAATTATAGGTAACTGTGTAAGGCGTTGATTTTTGTATCTATTTTACTGTCGGAAATAGTGGCAATTCTTTACCAATGATTTTGTGCCTAACATTATTGTTTGGCTTTTCGCTTAACGTCCGTGTTTTATTGTACAAAGCAATTAATAAAAATAATTAGGCCTTTGTGTCAAGTGAAAAAATAAGAGAGTGAGCTCAGAGGACTGCCATCATCATCATCATCATAAGAAGAATAACAATTATAACTTTAACAACAGTAATAATAATAACAATAGAAATAGCAATAATAACAATAATAATAATTATTATTATTATAATTATAATGAGCTAAATCGTAAGTAAAGTCCAATCTAAAGCCTGGATGTATTATTTGGGGGATAAAGATCTCAAAACAACTAGGTTGATTTTGTTTATTTTTAAAAGTATACATGTATTTAATAGCGGGTGGCAGCTCCTTTAATGTGCAAATTTACAGCGATGACAGAGAGCGCCAATGAAAACACACTCCTAAATTCAGTCCGGCACTTTTTTCCGCCTCTGACAGTCATTACGTCACTGTCGAGTTTAGCCAATCACAGCGGGATACGAGCCCTTCTACTTTCCAAGTGTCACGCTCAAAGTTTGGACTTTTTCAGCAAAAGGACAGCAGGTCGATGAAAATGTTTTATTATCTTCCAGGTCTTCATAAGTGAACTACTAAGAAAGACTGCCATTTTATTTATAGAAGATTTCAAAACAACACTGAATAGCAGCTTATAGCTGTCGGGGCGAACTGTGTCTGTCTTTCTTTCTGTCTTCCTCTTTTTTTTTTAGAGAGAATGCCAAAGCTTGAGCATCTGCAATGTTTTTAACTCAGCGACTGGATTTCGCCTGGGAGGACATGGCTGTAACGCGGCCGTCTGATTAATTCGGAATTTTATTCAAGGAAAAAAAATCCAGCACGAAGCCTATTTTTAATGCAATGCTTTCTATGCATGGTTTTGCAATTCCGTGCACTTTGCTGCAGAATAGCCTGCTCTTTTTGTCCTGTGGACGCTTTTATGCAGAGTAAATAACCTCAATACACAAAAGAAGACGAAGAAAAAAAGCAGTTTTTACAACTCTCCGCTTAAGTGCCCATTTTGAGACGTTTTGACTCGTGTTGCTCGGTTATGTTAGCTGTGGGGCAAATGGACGGACCTCGTCAGGGCGCCTTCCTCCTTAACACATCACCTTTATCCGCTCTGCACAGCATGACCGAAATGAAGACGCCTCTGTACCCGGCTTACCCGTTACCTTCCAACGGCCCGGCGTCGTCTACCTCCCCTACTTCCACCTCTCCCAACCCAGGCGGGGTCCCAGTGTCTTCTCCGGGAATCAAAACGTCAACGGCTGGACTCTCGAGTCTCGGATCCCATCAGTGCGGGGCCTCGGCAACCCCACATGGTATAAACGACATCCTTAGTCGGCCGTCGGTGCTCTGCCCTGGAGCAGCGTCCTCTCCGGCCAGTCTGCTGTCCGGTCTGCCCCGCTTCAGCAGCCTGAGTCCACCTCCTCCTCCGGGGCTTTACTTCAGTCCAAGCGCAGCTGCCGTGGCCGTTGCTCGCTACCCCAAACCTCTGGCCGAGCTGCCCGGCAGGACTCCAATATTCTGGTCGGGAGTTGTACAAAGTCCGCACGGGAGGGATGCCAGATGTGTGTGTTTGCCTCGTAAGTGCAGTCTTTCTCTCTCTCTCTCTCTCTCTCTCTCTCTCTCTCTCTCTCTCTCTCTCTCTCTCCCTCTCTTTTTTCTGATACTTCATTGCGCACACTTTACATACAATTTACTGCAGTACTACAAATATTTTTATGCACATTACAATGCGTTAAAACTAACACAAAAACTGAACACATTTAAATGAAAACTGCAGATTTTCTCTGGAGCCTACATTCATGTTTAATTTAAACTTCTGAGCCCACGAGTTCCTATGGGATCACTTTAATAGTATCATGTTGGGGTTGAATTGGGTGCTGAATACACGTGTAATTTTAATGCTACGAAGCAAAGAGTCCAATATTACATTCCCACCAAGGAACTTCTTTGTACAACTCATTTGTATCATTCTGGGTGTAAACAGTGTAGCACCAGGGTGGATTTGATCATTACAGGCATGTGGTGTATGTAGAAATCTACATTTGAATTAAATGACCCCTGTGAGTTGATTCAAAGTTGTTAATTTATAAACATTAATTTACGATGGTTTTGACATTGATAATATGACCGGGATTAATTTGTTTTGCTTAGATCAGAATTCCGTGCTGTTGGATAAGGACGGGAAGAGGAAACACACAAGACCCACGTTTTCCGGTCAGCAAATTTTCGCGCTGGAAAAGACTTTTGAACAGACCAAGTATTTAGCAGGGCCGGAGAGAGCACGCCTGGCCTACTCACTGGGCATGACAGAGAGCCAAGTGAAGGTAAGTCATACAAACTCACACAGCAGCAGTATCTGAAACTAATGGCACACTGTAAACAAACAAACAAAAACAAACAGTGGAGGGACAAGACTGTATTTTATACCAAGGGGTTGAAAAGTGGTATTTTAGTTAATACACATAAGCAAAATAACAGTGGATTTAACACCTCATAATAATGCATGGACTGTTATACAATAAATGCTAATTCAAAAGTAGGAATAATAATAATAATAATAATAATAATAATAATAATAATAATAATAATCTGTTTATATGTTTTTCAATTATTATTTTATTTGACTAGTTTGAGCTTATTTTTATTTCACTTTCTACTTTTCGCTTTGAATAAGTTAAAATAGAAACTGATGTAAAACTGAAGTTTAAAAAAGTAGTGTATTTTAAAATTAAATATATCGAATATGTATTTAAGACTAATCCAGCAGTCAACATCTGCACACATATTTTTAAGTTTAAATAAAGAAGCATGTCACATACAACTACAGGTTTTAAAAACAAAAGTACAGTGATTTTATTTCAGCTAATCTAGTAATAAATCGACACTATTGAATCTTGTGCATTGTTTATTTCAGGTATGGTTTCAAAACCGGAGAACGAAGTGGCGGAAGCGGCACGCGGCTGAGATGGCCTCGGCCAAGAAGAAACAGGACTCGGAGACCGAGCGGCTGAAAGATGCGTCGGAAAACGAAGACGACGACGACGATTACAACAAGCCTCTAGATCCAAACTCGGACGACGAGAAAATCACACAGTTGCTGAAGAAACACAAACCGAACCCTGGGCTCATAATGCACGCAGGGGACACTGACAGCTCGTAAACAGGCCCGCAGGAGGAGCCGCGGTGACTCTTCAGTGCAGAATTACAAAAAGAACTGCGTGTTTTCATTCAGTTGTGAAATGTCTGTGAGTGTTTTCGCGAGGAAAAAAGGATGCAAAAATCTCATGCACTGCCGGAGGAACTGCGCGCATCCCACACTGCAAGCGGACCTTAATGTAAAACCACAGCGTGAGTGTACTGAATAGAAATTATATTACTGTGAATATTTATGTGTAAAATATCTTTTTTTGTATAGTAAACGCTATAGGCTCTTTTTCTAATCTCGATTATGTTCTGTTTGCATCCCCACCGTGATAAGCGCATCTCATGTTTATTTTAACATTTCTTTCCCGTTTTTCTTTTTCTTTTCCCTGAGCAGCACTGCTCCCAGCTGGACCAAGACACCTGACGGTCCATTTTCCAGTTCAAGTTTGTTTCAGTTTTGAGTGTAAATAATCAACACAATTTAACAATGAAGCTATATTTGTAAAATAACCCCTAGTGTTCGTCTCACAATAATAGGATGTTACCTTTTTCCTTCACACACTTAATTTATACAAGTTTACGTTTGTAACGGTGTTGGATGCGGAAAATGCGCTTTGCATATTCGTGTGATATTGCACTTTTATTTAATAAAAAAAAGTGAATATTATTCCTATGAACCTCGATTTATTTGTTAACATGGTAAACGCTTTATTTGCATGTATGTTTCTGAAAATGCTGAATATATAAACCATACATTTATTATTAGCCCTGTATTTAATATGTTTAAGCACATGGATGATTCACTACTAACAGCTATAATTGAACTATTTTACCTAATATCCGTATATCTTTACACACACACACACACACACACACACACACACATATATATGTGTATACACATACATATGGACTTAGGGTAGCCTACATGAGCAGCATGCAAAGGAAAAGCTTGCATTACAGGTATCAGATGAGAGTTCAGAGAGTTTTTGCACTGTATGCTGGTATAAGCGGTGTGTCTCATCGGTCCCGCTTGATTACGTCCGCCTCTTCTTCGAAAATTGGAAGCCAGTCAACCGATTTGTTCTTGGCTACAGAATAATATTTAATGTTTGATATGCGGGGAAAGAGATGCAGAAGTGTTGGTTAAACGGAACCGGCGTCACAAATATGAAGCAGGAGATTCCAGCTTTATTCCAAAAGTTTCAGCTTGAAAAAGTTGTTTACAACATGATTGGATGGTTAGAATTTTGAATTACTTCAAAAAAGCAGCATTTTTATAGCCGTCATAAATTCGTGGATCTCCTTTATAATCACTGTATTGTATGTGGTTGGATTTTTCACAGATTTTAATAAACACAAGTTTTCTTAAATAAGAGCCAAAGCTTATTGGGTGCCGAGATATCAACTTTATTTTGTCTGATTTCAGTTTATGTAGGTTTACAAATTGATTTACTGAGGAAACACAGGATAGCTCTAGGTCAAATCTAGAATTTCCACCTAACATTTTACGGGTTTGAGTAGATTGTATTTTAGGGAATATTTTCTCTGTGCACACTGTCACTTCTTTGCATCACACTCAAAATACTTGTGACTTAAAATAATCTTTTCTATTTATTTATACACGTTAGAGAACAAGAGGTACACAATTGCTCACAGAGACCACAGTTTATTTTGGCAGCATATATTTATTGTTTTACCTTTTTACAACTTTTTAAAAAATTAATTTTGCGTAATAATTAGTGTAGATGTGGTTTATGTTTGTTTAAACGTATTTTCTCTGCTTTCGATCTCAATTTTGACATGAACACTACACTCAAATGTATGTGGTTAGCTGTACATATATGAGCATTGCATATCCAGTATAAACACTCTGTAGTGTTTATAAAGTTAATGATAATCATGATGTGATGCTGTGTGAATGTAATGATTTCCTCCAAAGTGTTAAAATTCTAATGAGTGTCCTTATTTGGTTACACGTGTAGGCCAATGACCCGATTTCAATAAGGTATCAAATGACTTTGAGTGAGTAGTTAATGAAGTCTTATCTACTATAATTAATCTTTGATTGCTTCAAATTCTAATATCTATATTAGCATGCTCATTAACATTCGAGCTGGGACTGTTTCATTTGGAGCACATGCAGTTAGTGTGCTGATGGGGAGATATCAACGCTGCTTAGCCTCACATAATCACCATTGATGTTTGTGCATTTTTACAATGTTTTTTTTTATGATGTATTTCTTTATTATTATTATTTTTTTTTTGCCAGTAAATATTTGAATTTAGGCCTTGGGTTTATATGACTATATCATGTAGCCTATTATGAAACAATAGTCTACTGCTGGTGCAGTCAGCGTATGCTTTATTAAGTATCATTCTATCTGATGCTACTTCTCAATTTCTGTTTAACATCTCTTCCATAATCTCAGCTAACGCGTTTAAATCCACGGGTTTCAATGGGTTCCTGGCACAAATGAAAGCTTATGAATCTTGTTTATGCGCTATACCTGAGGGAAGATGGATGGTTGCATACTTGCTCTTTTCATTGCTGTATATTAGCCTGGTCATTTTGCACTGATTTCCATCTAGTTCCCCGGAAAAAAGCTTCAAAGTTGGGATGTAAGGTATGCTACCAAGAGGTTAGACCATATAACCGGCAGTGCATATTAATACTTGGTTTGTAGAGTGCAATCAGTTTTAATAATTTTCTGAACAGTGCAGCCTGGAAGGTTAAGATAAAGCATTTCGGTGTTCCAACGATTACTGTTTGATAGCTTATCAACCTGTCAACACAGAAGCGCAGCACTGAAAGGTTTTCTTAAAACAATACGGCACAAATATTGTGCTATTGTGTGCTACTTTCTTACTGTGAACATTTCACAAAATGCCTTCAACATAAAACTCTGGAGAGTTTCAAAGTCTATGGAAATGTAGATGCATGCTGAAAAATGATGTACTGAATTTACAGGCGTGAAAAAGTGAAATGCGCGTGCGCGCAAAGCCTTGACAAGACAAGTGTGCCAGAACCCAGGAACGGTGATGCATTAGGGTGATCCAGGTGTGATGAACGTGTGAACATGGCTTGCACACCTCTGGGGACTGGTGCTAGCATCTGCTGGGTGCATGCACCGTCGTGGCGCTGCAGATGGCCATGCGCTCGAGGGTCAGATTCACATTCCCATCATACACTTGTTGGACGTGAGGTTAATTAATCGACAAATAGCCTAACTACTATGCTTTCGGTCCCGTCATGGCGCTCGTGCCCTGCATAGTTTATCACATACTTTTGTGCGTCCACGCACGCGCTCAAACAGCAGTATTAATTAGGCTGTAGGTGCGATGCAACACAGCAGCACCTTGCTTACTCTGAAGATGACCATAAATCAGCTGTAACTCTGCTCTCACATTTATTTCCCCGGCACTTCTCTGAGATATCGTTTGGCATTTAGTGAAGCAGCTAATGTGTGTGTTTGGGATAAAGAGCCCATTGATGTGCTCTCAGCTGAACGTGTACTACAAGAGATTACGCAAGACTATGTGTCACAGGAGGCCACAGAGCCAGCAAATGAATCCTGGCTTACTACATATGCCTCCAGCCTTATCTCTCTCACACCCGGTCGCAGACTTGTGATAAAGAGTGCCTGGGGAGCCTCTATTACTAAAACCTCGCCAGCCATATCAGGGAAGAAATGTTTCCCCAGCAGTCCGATTCTTCTCCATTCCTCATTCTCATACTCCGCTTCAGCTGCAGGTGGTTTGGCTCACATCACTGAAGGGAGACGGCTCTGTCTCAAATTACGCACTAAAGTTAAATGTTTGTAAGGCAGCAAGCTATGCACTTCTGCGAAAAAACAGTCCCCAAAATCTAAAAATTAAACCCTATAAGCAGTGAAAAATGTGTTCTAGCATTTAAAGGTAATGGCATACAAATGAAATCTCTGAATGAAACAGAATGGATACAGTGTGACCAATTCACTCACACAGCAATATATTTTTACTAAAATTATCCCTGTGTACACCACCAAGAGACCCATGCATGAAGGAATCACCTTTCTGGCCGGAGATGCATATATTATGTTTTGAAAAATATAGAAATATGATTAGTTTTATAATGCATGAACAAAGAATAATAATAAATCGAATTTCCAGAGCAAAACCACAGACCTGGCATCACTTTCAGATCAAACCCTATCATTTTGATCTAAATGAACCAGAAGTGAACTCACATGAAAATTTCTAACCTATAATATTGTAGAGCCCTAGTATATTCTTTGGTTTTTAGCCTTTTTACAGTTTAAAAAAAATAATAAAAATGCAATGTCACGTGACACACAAACATAATATCACGTCAGGTGGTATACAAATTTTCCCCCCTACCATATTATCTGGGGCTTCAACTGATTTTTAGAGCTTAAAATCCAATTTACCCATTTTTTTTTTATATCTTTCCATATATTTATAAGGTCAGTCTGCCATGCTGGTACAGCAAAATTACCTGTAGACCTACATATATCTTACATTTATAATAAACCTCTTGAATCTTGAATCATTTCTGAAATAAAAGTGCATCATTGTTGATTATTACACCACACTATTGTTGAATTCATTATTCCACTTGGCCAGAAGATGGTAAATAATTTTCTATAACACCAGATTTGACATCAATGCAAGATGCAAATTACAGGTTTATATTGTGGTGCTTTTTAATGATTTTTCTAGCTCATTCAAAAGAACTTGTATGGTGGACGCTCCACCTATGTAATGAGTGCAATTGTTGGCATGGTGAGGTTTTCCGTAAGAAAACATTTCTTTGATATCTATGAAAGGAATTTCCAATGTCAGTGTTTTGCATCAGTTATGTTTATGTTTATGTTGTTAGAAAGGATTAGTTTACACTGTATGGTGTCTCTGTAACATGACAAGCTTCACTACTTCAAAAGAGAGTAAAGGAGGAGTCTGCTAAGGTGATAACTTTAGCAGTGATAAAATAAGTGATTACAGGAACTACGTTTTGAGGATGTTCCGCAACATTACATGTAACTACACTTTAAATGGATTAAAAGCATGATATGTGTGTCATTGGGAATTTGCTTTGGTAAACAAGGAATAAAACATTCAACAAGGTGATATTAGGAGAATAATTAACCTTTCATCATGCCATGTAACACCACCCCAGTGTTGATGAATGTCCTATAACAACATGCTTGGACATCTTTTCTCATTCATTCATTAACTCATTCATTTATTCATTCGCTGATCCCTGAATCCTACTAGGGTCGCGAGGAGGCTGGAACCTATCTCAACCAACTCTGAGGAAAGGCTGGGTACACCCTGAACTGCTCGCCAATCCATCACAGGGACAACACACACACACACAACCATTCACAATCACACCTAGGGACAAATTGGAAGAACCAATTAGCTTAATGCACATGTTTTTGGACTGTGGGAGAAAATAGTACCCAGAGGAAACCCGAGACATACACACAGAAACACTCTTGCCGAGCACAGATCTTGATCCCAGGACCTTTTTGCTGTGAGGTGAACGTGCTAACCACTACACCACTGTGCCATCCTTGTGATCTTTTCTTCCAGACTCATCCTGTCTTGTTTAAATAAGTATGCAAATAATTACCGCCTGTTTTTCTTTGGTGAAATGGATATTAGTCACACGTGTACTGCATGCAAATGTAACAAAGCATCAGCTTTTTCCCAACCCGATTACAGTGCGGCTTGAATTACCAAACCTTGGAATCAGTAATCCAGCACCCTACCACCAGGCCACCGCTGCCCCCTGTCACACTCAGTTAAATAAATTTCCCAAGTTGTCTGTTTTATTGCTATTAACCCTTTTTTAATTAGACAAACTCAATGTAACATTGAAAACACAGGTCTGGTGAAGCCTTCAAAGTGCGAAAAATTCACTAGTAGATTATTAAACTGTGGGATGATAAATACTTATACACTTCTGTTTATGCTCAGCACCACAGCTTTACTTTTTGAAGAGACCGGTAAACTATAGTTTTGCATCCATGCCATATTTTACCTTTACTTTTCCATCTGCATGCTCTGACTACATATTACGGAATTTCCATTCTAAACACATTATACCTTTGAGACACTCACTCACTTTCATTTGCCAAACCGTTTAATCCTATTAGGGCCACGAGGAGGCTGGAGCCTATCTCAGCCGACACTGAGCATTGGCAGGATACACCCTGAACAGCTCACCAGACCATCACACGGCCAACACACACACTGGCACTCACACTCAAATCCACACATGGGGATAGCCAGTTAGCCAAATGTGCATGTCTTTGTACTGTGGGAGGAAACCAGAGTACCCGAAGGAAACCCACACACACACGAGGAGAACATATAAACTCCACACAGAAACACCTGAGCCCAGGACATGAACCCAGGATCTTCTTGATGTGCAAATAATTTCCCCACTTACCGCCACACCTTTGATTTAAAATATATCAAGTCACACTTAGAAACAGCTAAATGTAATTATGACTCATCCAAAACATCTGATGTGACTATGTACAAGAACAAATTGTACAATGACTGAAACTGTCATTATTAAAAATGTAAATATGAAAATGTACAATTTTGTATCATCGCTGAATGATTCTTTACTTTGCTTTGCTTTTAATTATTCACACAGACAAATACAGGATGCACTTTTTGTGTAGAGAATTTAACATGTTTGCCCCTGCTGTGCTAAAAAATAATGAGCATGCGCAAAATCTGTATGAACTTAATTAAAGACTGTTCACCTAATCTGTTAAGCAAATGAAGGAGTTGCTTAATCATTTGTGTACGCAGCAGGTCATGGGGAGGTGGTGATGTGGGTAGACACGGAGGTAAGGGTGAGATGCAGGTGATGAGGTTGTCAATCACAAGTGCTGGGGCTGGTGTGTGTGTGTGTGTGTGTGTGTGTGTGTGTGTGTGTGTGTGTGTGTGTGTGTGTGTGCTTCTCCTGCAGACAATATTCGCACTGATACCTGAGGCTCTTATCTCTGTATATTGGTGCTTGTGGCACCCATGGTGGGATGAACACACTCTCCTGCTTATAATCTCTTTTAATCTTCTCTAATGATACTCTCTTACCATGTGAGAGTGAACACACTTAGCAACTTACAAACAAATCCAGATGCACAATACAATTGTATTAAATAACCCAAGCTAAACATTTACAAATTAATCTTTATTAATTTGTTTTAGTTGTTTGTGGCGTATGGGTAAGAGTTTAATCCATATCAGACCCATGCTGTCATATTTATGTCAGTGAAGTTCTGTCTTAAAACATTTGTTGTTGTTGTTTTGTTTGCCTACTTAGGTTTTCTGATGCAAATTTGCTTTAAAGAGTAGCAGTAGTAAGAGAGACACTGATCTGGATTTCATTTAACAAATATATATATATATATGTATCAATGTATCAATTAGCTTCACTGATGGATTTATAGTGTTCCATGATTATATACTTTTATAAAACCACCAAGCTTAAAAGCACCATTAATTTCATTCTCACTTATTCTCTCATTTGCTGAGACACTAAATCCTACTAGGATCTCAGTCAATACTGGGCGAAAGCAGGGTACGCCTTGAACAGCTCGGCAAACCATCACAGGGCCAACACACACAACCACTCACACACATATTAACACCTAGGGGCAATTTGTAACAGTCAATTGGCCTAATGTGCATGTCTTTGTACTTTGGAAGGAAACCAGAATACCCAGAAGAAACCTCCACAAGCACAGGGAGAACATGCAAACTACATACAGGAACACCCCAGCCTGGGACTTGAACCCAGAACCTTCATCCTGTGAGGCAGACATGCTAACCACTATGACACCGTGCTGCCTTAATTTCATCCTATCTAAAGTGGTGATTATTAGAAGTCTATGCCACCCAAATTTCTTAAAATTTCCATTTATTTCCTGAGCCGCTTTATTCTATATTATTGTCACATTACTGTGGCTGAAGCCCATCTTAGCCAACTCGGGCAAACCTAACAAAAAATCAAGAATATCCAATTAGCCTAACATGCCTGTCTTTGGACTGTGGTAGGAAATCAAATCACCTGGAGGAAACCCATCCAAGCACAGGAAGAACATGCAAGCTCCATACAGAAATGCCCTCGCCAAGCTCAGGACTGTGAGGTGGAAGTGTTAACCATGACACCACCCTGCCATCCATCACTCAAAATCTATCCATTTCTTCAGTGATGTTAGACAGACATTATTATTTAGAATACAATGGGCCTTCGTATCATCTATAAATAAAACTAAACTAAACCTCACAGAGCCCTTGGAATTTTATGTATGTGGATGTTTCAAAACCTGAATATCTCCATTGTGCACGTACACTTACATATTGGGACCTTTCACACAAAGTCATGTGGTGACCATATGACACTGTTAGATGCCATTAGTAATGGCTGACGGTCCCTTTGGAACCTTCTTACCAATTCAAGTCTTGGATTCAGGTTAAATAGCAGGAACCGTTAGTAGTTACCAGAGGTTCATGGCTACACACTAATGTTCTGTGTTACTTCTCCTAATTACTGGGGGTAGTGTATCATCACATGGAGAGCACATACAGAAGTAATTTTATTCCCTGATATGATTGCCATGCTCATATTACTGGGAGTGGTGCTGTAGATCTTATAGAACATAGAAAAGTTGCTTGGTGATGCATGTTACATGGCATGCCTCAGAGAACTGACTGAAGGATAGTGATGGGTAAAGGTGAAGGGTAGTGATGACCTCTGGCTCATCATCTGCACTAGTACGGGAGTACAAAACAGACAAACAGTAAATATGACACCTGAATTACCACCTGTTGTTTCACATATTAGACACAGCAAACACAGTTCAAAAAACAGGTAGTTGATGTGACCTTACGCAAAACCCGTGGATCTGGCCAAAGGACTACACCCACATGTGACCACTACCTATACATATGGTGGATATATTGACAAGGTATGCTCTCTTTGGTGCAATATGAATGCCATTGATAGAGAAACCTATTTCAGTTTGACAATTTGTGTAAAGGAGTTTGTTCTCCCTGTGCTTGCATGAGTTCCTTCTGTATACTCCAGTTTCCTCCCACAGTCTAAAGACATGCACATTAGGCTAATTGGCTGTTTCAAATTGCCTCTAGATGTGAGTGTGAATGGCTGAGTGTCTGTGTTGGCCCTGCAAAGATCTCGCAAGCTATTCAGGGTGCACCCCACCTTCGTCTGGAGTCAGGTGAGGTAGGTCCCAGCCTCCCCGTGACCTTAGTAAGATAAAGTGGTTCGGCAAATGAATGAATGAATTATTTTATGCAAACTCATAAAGTGCAAGGTCCTGAGCAGGCTTTTGGGAGAGCATAACTAGTGGAAGCGTCTCTCTCATTTCAGAAAAGTTGTAACCAGTTTATGAACACCCGCTGAGACCACCTTTGCTTCCCTCTGTGGTCCCATGTCCAAAGGTTCTGCTTGAGGGTGCAATTGTTCTGTCTATATGAATCAGAAAATTTTGTGGATGGGGAAGTCTCCAAGTTAAATACACCATCAATGAGATTAATGGAGGAAACCAGGGTTATTGTTCATTTTGAAGACCTCAGGAGAACACTGTGGCTTGACCACTGAACTCTGTGCTCTATAGGCAGGATCAGATGTGTTCCTGCTAAAATGGGGACCCTGTGTGTTCTCTTTGTAAGCGCACTGCTTTTCACCTGGTCCTCCCTGGTGGACTTCTGGAAAGCCTCGTATCTCCTGAAGCTTAGGGTCCTAATGAAGGGTCCTAATGAACCAAGCACATGTTTCTCTTTGTGGTTCCAAAGAGCAGGGCCTACTGGAACCTCATAACAGAAACCCATTTGGAACCGACTGTTGCTTTTGTTCATGAGTTTCAAGCTTTGTCTTCTACCTTGTGTTTGGTTTGCCTTTTTGATTTCTACAGTTATTGTATCACCTGTATCATTAGTTTAATATCCGTTTAATGAGTTCATGTTCTGTCAAGCTTATGATTTAGGTGTTTGCTTCGCAAACATTTATTTACCTGAGTTAGATTGCATACTTTTTTATTCTGTGCGAGTCTGAGCGGTGGTGAGCCTCTGTTTTTTGGGGTTTTGGTTTCGTTACTGTCGTCATGCAAGTCAGCGATACATAACAACCAATCAGCATCAACTCAGTGATGAGTTAGCCTTATTGGGTTTCCTGTGGTGGGTACACACGGACACTGGACAGGAAACGGGACAACCATTCAAGTCATGCTCCATGACGATGGTGCTCTGCCCGAGAGCTCCGCCATGAAGTTAATATCAGAACTAGATCTGGAAGACAGTTTTACTTGTAGTTCTAATCAAAATAACAAACTCAAACTATGTTACCTCTGCTAACAAATCTACATTTCCCTTCTACTGTAGTTCTGAGGTGACTGTGTTACACTTTGTTACACTCTACAGATTACGAGCTAAGTAAAGTTTTGATTAGGACTGATGAACCAAGCAAACTCTGACTCTGTACATGAAAAAAAAAAAAAAAAAAAAAATCCTTCAGTTTAGATGAGAGGGCGTCTTTAACTATGTTCATAGACGTTTTACAGTGATTTTACAGTTGTTTACTTTAAATAGAGAATAAAATGAAACAATTCAATACAAAAATCTTTTTGGTGACTTAGAATTACATAGCCTCATTGCTTGAATACAAATTTAAAGAGGCAAACTTTACACATCGTACATGTTTTGACTTACATTTCCATTGGAAAATAAAACAGTATATATTCGATTTTTTAAGCAGTGAAAAGATAAAAATAGGTTCAGTGCATTTCTTCACTGGTAGCATATAGACCCGGGTCTGCAGCGGATAAAGTTGGAGAAATAATGAAATCCTTAGTAGTCGGCTGTGACCACATAAAAAAACCCTAATCTCATCATCCCCAGCCTTTTGTATGGAATTTTATTAACAATAGCCACGCTAAAATAACCTGTTAACATGTATCAGAGTGCAGCAATAATAACCTCCTCAATCATATTTTAAAAGTCACGTCAAGGCGGCCCCATATAATTCATCTCTATGCAAATACATCAGTGTCAGCCCATTAGTTTATTGCTTAAAGGGGGGGTTTTATTAAAATGCATTCTTGTCTCCTCTGTTTTTTTATTCAGGACCATTAAAGCACGAGTTCTATCAGCTAAGAATTATAGCAACTATTAGAGTAACATATGGACAGCATGCACTTTGAAAATAAAAACCAACAGATAAAGTGGCAGGGTCATGGCGGGGTGCAAACACTTAGGAAAATAGCAGTGGAGTAATAGATTTGTCTCTGGCTTGCTGTAGAAGCTCGGCCTGCCACCCAAATCAAAGCCTTATTATACATTCATTTAGGCCTGCAGTGCATGGCAGGACGCAGCGCCCCTCACTCACCGCCAGAAAAGTTATGACTGGCACTTCGAGGAATGGAGCAATGAATTAAAGAGACAATAAAAAGGTGATAAAGTGCACTCTGCATATATTGTGTCTTTTAATGAAATTGAAACAGCGCACTGGGTTTGTCGACTCCGATCATTCAACGATACTGATGTCAGCGTGTGTGTATATGTGTGTGAGTGTGATACAGCAAAGCCTGTAAAGCCTATTATAGACTTATGGCTTTTAGAGGACACAAAGTTTCAGCTTCGTTCTGAGTTCCAATAAAGTAAAACAAATTCAACCAAGTCCTTAGGAAAGAAGGTGAAAGGATTCTACACAGAACCTTGATGAAAACCAACCAGCTCTATAATGATCCGTTTCCCTGCAGTTGTTCATATTACAGTATAATTATCTGTTATATTTTCAATATATTACTCAACACAGCCTGCGTTAACAAAGGGCTGCTTAAAAAAAAATCAATGTATATTTTTTAGGGTATATTAACATTACAATATTTAGAACCCTTAAGGGATATAGGGTAGCCCCTACAACAAAATGTTTCCCTGGTTCAGGATGTTAAGTATAATTTTTGGAGCCTAAAAACCCTTTAATTATTTACAAAACACTGTTTACTTACAATAGTTTTATATTTGTACTTTGTACAATTGTTTTTGTCGTGGTTACAATCCTGATCTTAATCTGTCTGTCAGAAATTCTGTTTAATGTATACATGCAAAGCTTTTGTTATTCTGCAAAAATAATAGTCTTAAAAATGTCTCACAAATATGCACTTACAACAACTTTTATTACCTAACAATTGAACATGTAACACATATGTAACACTACTGTTTAAAATGAAATGAAAAAAAAAGTAAAATATTTTAGTCAATTAAGATTTGTATCAATAGTGATTGTGCTCTGTGCTCATCTTCTGCAGTGATGTAGGAATATAGTGTCCATAGAAGGAAGGAAGGTTGGCGCCGATGATCCTTTTGGCTGCCTTGATTACCAGCTGAAGTGACTTCCTCTCCACTGTGGTGATGTTTCTGTACCACACAGTGATTCCACGGGTGAGGATGCTTCCCATGAGTCCTCTGCAGGCAAGTGTTAGAGGGTTACGAACAAGCCCAGCCTTCTTCAGCGGCTTGATGAAGTACATGTGCTTCTGGGCTTTTTTTTTTTACAGTCTTCACAGTGTTCTTGGCCCAGCTCAGGTGCCCCCCAAAGGTGTAGACAGAGGAACTTGAAACTGTCAGTATGCTCTACTAATGTCCCTTTGATGGTAAGGGGCTGGGACCCTCCTCCTGAAGTCTAGGATGAGCTCTTTGTTTTTTTCCGTGTTGAGGAGCAGGTTATTTTCTACTCCAAAGAGAATGAATCTGTGGACCAGTTAACTGTATGCAGATTCATCTGTTCCTCTGATGAGACCCAGGATGGTTGTGTCATCTGCATACTTGATAATTATGTTATTGTTAGTGGTGGAGACACAGTTATGAGTGTAAAGTGAGAAGAGTTTGGGGCTGAGACAGCAGCCCTGTGGTGTTCGAGTGCTGATTTTGATCTCTGCAGAGACCCCATCCTCACAACCTGTGATCTGTCGATGAGGAAGTCCAGGATCCAGTTCTGGGTAGGTGTTGGTACCCCCAGGTCTGTCAGCTTCCCAACCATTTTCATTGGCCTTACAGTGTTGAAGGCAGAGCTGTAATCCAAAAAGAGTACTCGTGCATATGTGTTGTTAGTGTCCAGGTGTTGTAGCGCTGAGTGGAGGGTCAGAGCGACTGCGTTGTTCAGTGATCTGTTTGGATGATAGGTAAACTGTAGAGGATCTACAGTGTCCGGGACCGCAGAGTTGATGGAATGGAAAACCAGCTTTTCCAGACACTTCATGGCTACGGATGTAGGTGCCACTGGACTTTAGTCATTCATGGTGGATACATGGACTTTTTTCGGGACAGGAACTATTATGGAAGAATTGAAAATGTGTGGTACAGTTTCCTGCTTGAGAGAGGTGCTAAAGATGTCTGTGTACACCCCTGCCAGTTGCTCAGCACAGGCCTTTAGGACTCCTGGTGCCACTCCGTCAGGTCCAGCAGCTTTCCTGGGATTTACCCTTTTAAACACTCTCAGGATCCGTACTTGTGACACTTGGAGTGCAGTTTCATCTGTGCCACATTGGGACTTGGAGGGAGTGTTCCTACTGTCTGTCAAATCTTGCATATGTGGCAACTTGGACTGCGAACAGCTAGTAATATTGAGATGGATAAAACCCCTCAACAATCCGCCAACGCCACCCTGGGAATTTCACCCAGGGAATATGGCTACCATTTACTGATAGACCAGACACACAGGTAAGTAACACTGTTCAGGCAAACAAGGTTTCAGTCCTCAAAACCATGTTTATTTTACACAACACAATACAAAACACAATGACCAATGCTGGAGCTTACCAAGAGATGGGCCAAGGAAGGTTAGGCATCCCCCCAAAAAAGTTATCCCAAACACAAGTGAGACACTTTAAAGAGGCACACACACCCAGTAAGGGAAACACAACTGGAGATGGGCAACAATGCATACACACAAAGGAGGAATGCCACCATCATACAAGGCCCAACCACCACCTCCTTCAGCCCAGTGTTTGAAATAAAAAAAAAACAAAAATGAAAGTATTAGAACAAAAATACAAAGCCACAAACACATTAACACAATTAATATAAATTGGAGCAGGGGCATTCCAGATGCCACTAGTTATCTGCAGTTCCCTAAGACTCCTGCTAGAACACAGTAACTGTTAACACAAAAGTAAAAACAAACAAAAAGAACACAAAACAGAACACAGTTATGACAGTGACCCAAAAAAAAGCTAGTAGACACTAGCAATCAGCAGATTTACTCACAAAGGCCTCCTGCCAGTAAACAAAAGGAAACGATACAGGAAGACATAAATAAAAAAAACAAAAACACTAAAGTGGAAAGTAAATTCACACAAAACAACCATATCATATTCATACACATTAAAACATTAAAAAGGACAAGCAAGAATATATAAGCACAACAGTTACCACCACCCTGCCAGTCCCAAGCAACCATGGCAGAACCCATAGCAAAACTGGAGTGGCAGTAACGCAGCGACAACAGTTGGTCAGATGAAAAATTAAGCAGAAGCCCACAGGAAACAAAGCAGCAGCGTTCCCGCTCGAAGCAGCTGTGATGGGAAGCAATGTGCAAAAGCCTAGTCCCAATCCAGCAGTGTTTGACAGGCCCAGGATCAGCAAGGTAGAAGATGCAAATATGGCACCCATAAACATCCGGGGTATGAAAATGTAGCGACCAGGCAGCAGTAACTAACCGTGTCTCCTGTCACGGTCAACAAACCGGAAACCGGAAGTTGACGATTACGGCAACCCCTCTGGGACAACAACCTGTTGCACTTTTATAGTGTATCCATCTAGGGCATTATTGGCTGCCAGCCCATTAACAATTAGCAGGAGGCACAAACCTCATCCTGCTACACATAGAAACTGTTAAGTGTGTCTGGTTGGATGGAGTCACAGACTTCCGCACTGTTGAAATTTGTCCTGTAGTTTGTCATTGTCTGTATTCCCTGCCACAGATTTGCAGTGTTATTGTCCCTGTAGCAGCTCTTCAGTCTTTGGGAGTGTTTCCTTTTGGCAGCCTTGATGGATTTTTGTAGCTCGTACTGTGCATGCTTGTACTCCATAACCGACCTGAAGGCTGAGATATACTCCAACCTCCCCGTGACCATGGTGGTATTAAAATGAGTGAGTGAGTGAGTGTGATTGCCGTATTTCACCCTCTTAATAAAATACTTTTGAGAATTAATTTTCTAGGCATTTTTTTTCCCTTGTTAGTTTCCCTTGTGACTGATTTCAATTGTTCGGAAAACTCTGATAATAGAAGGGTGATAAAAAGCAGCCATTAAACAGGTTCCATAAACAGTTAAAGTCCACTCTGAAGTAATGTGCAACTTGCTTGCAGTAACATATTTCTTCCACAGAGGTCTCCAAATCCACAACCCTAAAAATGTACATACTACTAGTTTAATTCTGGGGCAGTGGCGGCCTGGTGGTAGGGCGCTGGATTACTGATCCCAAGTTCGGGGGTTCAAGCCCCACTATCAGCGGGTTGTCACTGCTGTCCCCCCAGTGCAGTTATCAAATGCCGGCCATGTCTCTCACTGTCTGTGGTTAGAGGCATGTAAAAGAACCATTGCTGATTTTCGTCAAGAGTAGGCTGCATAGCCGTCAGCGTGT
>JBCNYH010000026.1:14114017-14125161 GCA_039654325.1 Tandanus tandanus
CACACACACACACACACACACACACACACACACACACACACACACACACACACACACACACACACACACACCCCAGTCGGATGTAAAAATGCTGTCTCACCCAAGCTTTCAGGAGCATGCAGGTGTTGTATTCTATCAGAAACAGAAAAAAAGAAAATCAACTTTTATTTGCTGGCTTATTTTATTGCAGCCGTCTTTATGGCTTTCAGCTTAATTCCCCCGCCTGATAGAAGTCACAGAAAATGAAGAGGGCAATGCAGTATAGGACAAAGACTGAATTTGAGGAATAGTAATTCAATTACCATGCTGAGTAAAGCCCAGATGGGAAATATATAATATAATGATGAAGAAATTATAATGAAAATGGGCTAGAGGGAGGCGGGCCAGACCATCTTAAAGCAAACCATTATAAAATTAGGAGCTTGTGGATCAATCTGTCTTTTCTTGCGCAGACCTTGTGGTAAAATAAACATGCTTTTAAATGCACTGGCTAACGAAAATTCCTTAAAACTTGTGTGTTTGCACTTAAAGATAAAAAAAATATGGAGCCAATGAATTCTTCGCATTAGTAAATGATTGAATTCAGAACATTTAAGCAATTTATGTGCACTTACTAATGAACAACACTTAACATTTGTTTGCCAAAGGCGAGGTGGATGTCACTGAATATTTCGTGAATAACTGAAGGTGTCAGAGCATAAATTCTCACGTGACTGTAGTATGAAATGACCACCTAACGTTTCTGCAACAATGGGGTTATGTCCAGCCAGGATTTAGTTTCGTTTACTTGCTCCATTTCATAAGTGATTTAGCCTTTGTTTTGTTCTCACCCCTTCAATTGTCCGAGCATATACTACATGTGAACTTAAAAATAGCAAACTTAATCAAGCTTTTTATACTTAATTTTTGCCATCTTTAAGCATAATTGTGGCAGATAAGCTCCATGCATTTTATTTGAGTATATTTGAGAAATATAAGAAAAGCAAACCCAAATTATTAAATTAGTTTAAATGGTTTATTTTTCCATTTTTAAAGCGTGACAATGACCATGCTGCCTGCTCCATCACAATGCTCGTGTGTGCTTCATGATAGCATCTTTTAAACTCATTCAAGGCTTGAATGAGGTGTCTTTTTTGTTTGTTTGTTTTCTTTTACTATTAAAATGTGAAGGTCATATTGCAGAGCATTCTTCATATTTTTGGGATGGCACATTGTTGAATTTCCAAGATTTCAGAGTCAGAGAATGGGGCAATCAGTGAGTGGTTTTGTATACTTATGTACAATATCAAAGACAACAAAAAATAAATTAAACAACAAAGTAAGTAAGGATCAATATCAGCTTAATGTTGTTAGAAAGATTTTGAAATGCATACATGTAGGATTTAAAAGGTGGCAGGATGGTGGCTCAGTGGTTAGCATTGTTGCCTCACAGTCAGAAGGTTCAGCCATTCAAGCTCAGTCAAATTGGTTGGGGAAAGTTGGTGGACTGAAATGTTCAAGTCATTTCACAGATTTTCAGTAAGGTTTAAGTCTGGGCTCTGACTAGGTCATACAAGGACATTGACATTTTTCTTCAGCCACTGTGTGGTCAACTTTGGGTCGCTGTCATGTTGGAAGGTGATCCCTTTTCCCACTGACAATTTTCTGGCAGTAGGTTTTCCTCAGGAATATGAAGGTATTATGCCCCATCCATTTTTCCTTCAATACTGACAAGTGCTCAAGTCTCTGCTGCTGAGAAACACCCCCACAAAAGGATGCTACCAATAGCATCTGTTAGTCATGCCTGGTCATGGGTCTGCACCTTAAAGTCTTTGTCAAGAGATGCTGGAGCAGCTCCTGTTATGGCTGTGGAGGTTGATGCAAGAATGGAAGTCCCAGCAATAGCGGCTGCACTTAAGGGCAGTGTCTGTAGTTGGAGCATCCTGACTGTTCTTGCTTCTTGCTCTTCTTCTTTTCTGGCAGCAGCTGGTATTTCCATTCTCCTCTGTGCAGGCTTCTGTTCAGGATCTGTCTCCAGCAGGACCATTCCGGGTCAAGATCTTCCCAGTTCTCAACATCCATGTCAAAGGCTTTCATGTCTCTTTACAGCCTTGTGATCAATTACCTATAGCCAGTTCACCACATACAGCAGGTCCTTGTAGATCCTGTCATGTTGCTTTGTTGAGATATGTCCTAGCTTGCATAGGTGGCATTATTGAAGCAGAGTGTAAATACTGCGTATGGTGGCTTGATTAAAGACCTTGTTGTTTGTTATGCAGTCTGACCATTTATATTTAATATCTAACTGAGGTTGCTCATGTGGAAAGTGTTGAGCCTCTTTAGTAGCCTCGAATACAATGAGTCCATGAGTCACTTCTATATTGGAGGGTGCTAAGGACAAAGGCTCTGTAGACAGCCATTTTGGTATTCAGGGTCAGTCTGTCATTTTCCAAAACACTCTTTGACGGTCTTGCATGTATTGATGTGGCACATCCAATTCGTCTGCAGATTTCGGATTCTATGGTGAAATTGTCAGTAGCTGTTGACCCACGATACGTAAATTCTTTCATTTCATCCAGCTGGAAGCTGATGATGGTGCTGGTTGGCAGTCTTTCAGTGTACTGACTCATGATGTTAGGATTCTACCACCTCCATGCTTTTCTGTAGGTATGTCATTCTTTGGATGATAAGCTTTATTGTCTTTCTTCCAGATATACCATGCGGAATTGATGCCAAATAGTTTGTTTTTTGACTCATCTGACCACTAGACTTTTTTCCATGTCACCTTCGATTCTTTAAGGTAGGTTTTGGCAAAGCTCAATCAAGACTTGGTTTTTTTCTTACAACCCTTCCTTACACGCCCTATTTTTAAAGTATTTGTGAAATTGTTGTTACATGCACACAGTGACCATTCTTGACCATTCTTTGCCACAGACGTCTTGGTAGCCTCCATGACCAGTTTCCTCCTTGTTCGTCCATGCAATTTGGGAAGGGTTCTGTTTGTATCAAACATTTTCCACTTTTTGATTATGGATTTTACTGTGCCTCTAGAAATTGATAAAACCTTTGGAATTTTTATATATCCTTCTACAGACTTGTGTCTGTCCACAACTTTATCCCTGAGATGGATAAAATGGATTTTAGTGCGCATGCATTAACTGGCATGCAGCCTGTTTTGGTTGCTCCTGCCCTTCCTGTTACACAATTTCCTACCAGATATATAAAGTATTCTGATTCTGATTCTGATCTCTTGACAGTGCCTTGCCACCCATAGATAATCATTTGCTTTCAGGTACACTTTCAAGCACTGGAATGCTCTAGGAATAGCTGTTTTTATAAAATAATCAGAATGAATACCACTGATCACAGCTGGAAACCAAGTAGCTTGGTGTGCAGTGGAGAAGATGAATATTTACATCTGATTGAGTTTCCTTGTATTTTTGGGGCGGGACGGTAATCATTTAACTATTCATCTCTTTATAAATTATTAGCCCACAAAGTGACAGCCAAATAACACCTATATATTAACCAGGGGCTTTGTTCATTAGTCTCTGACTAATCAGATCTTCTTATGTGTCTTCTTATGTAGCAGAAACATTTTAGACATAGGGTGTTCTACATACAGATCAGCAAAATGATTCATTTATGAAATGATCTTGTCTATTACTATCTACAATATTTAAAAAATGTTATATCTCATCCTAAAGGAACCTGGCTTATACACTTTTCTCAATCCTGACTAAAAATTTAAAACAATTTTAATGACATGTTTGGTCATTTGGAATAGCATTTTCATGTTGATTTTCCACTGTAAACATTCTTTTGTGTTGTTCAAATCATTTTTAACGTTCATTGGCACTTCTGAAATGTTATTTTTCTTTTCTAGCATACGTATTTATCAATTAATTAAATTACAGGACTAAACAAAGTCAACATATTTTAATATTGTAGGAAAATAGTAGACTAAGTAAAAGGACATGCTGACCCTTTAAAAACAAACAAACAAATGAAATAAGTGTAATGCCATTTTTATAGCATGAAGAAATTGCATAAAGATTACAGTAGTCTTTACTAAAATTCTACTATATCTTTTAAAATACAAAGTAGTAGTAATGTTCTGCTATATATTTCCCATTCTTCTTTTTTCCTCTATTTCTTAAGGTTCTTCTTAGAATCAAAATTTAGTGCAAATTAAATCCATTACTGTATCATATAACCATATAAGTTTTGGGTGTTTAACGCATCAGTTAAATTGCTTTGCTTTTCTGGCTGCTAACTATTGTATTTTAAAATTTTCCCAGTTAACTGAACCATGTTAATTTGGGATATCTTGAAAATTATTAAACCAGGCATATGACTTCATGCAACTTCAATATGTACCACAAGAATATAACGTGTAACCATAGCCTGCATAACTTAATTTATCTCAATTCAACTTATGTATATTTTCTGCCCGTCTAGGTTTGTATTTATGCATTATGTTAATGCTTGGGTTATGGGAGTTTGTGGGTGGTTATAGATTATGTTTTAGCCAAATGGAAATTTGGCATGAAGCGTGCAATAACAATTAATAACTCAGAAATTTAAGTAGATATTTGAATCATGGAAACTGAGCCAGTAGGAAATTCTTAAACCCCACAGCACACCAAGATGTTCGCCCAGCTGAATAAACCCAGTTACACTGTTTGCAAAATGTCCAGCACAGCTTCATTTCTGCTGCTCAAATAAATAATTCGCTGTAACAGTATAAAGAGACTTTTCTCTTTCTCTCCAAGTTCAGCACGTAGCTCATTAGTGGTGTGGTTGAATGATGGGAACGGCCCATTTCACTAATGAAGCATTAGAGGGATAAGAAGTGGCTAATGCTTTCTGTGGCTCTCAGTTAAAACTGCTCAGCGAAAGGTGCTGCATTTTGCGTTATAATACTTACAGATGAAACCATCATATAAAAATCAATATTGACTTGAGGGGAAAAAGGTGTCAGCGTTTAGTCTTATCAATCTTTCTGACATTAGCATCAATATCCTAATGTAAAACTTCCATAATTTTGATTCTGGTATCACTTTCTGTTTCATTAATATCCCCTTTGCCCATTATATAAATCTCATCAAGCATAAAAATTGACTGTAGATGTTTTTTTTTTTCACAGTGTGTATTGTGAACCCTGATACAGCTATGAAGATAAAAATATATCTAACTAGAGGGGCACTGATAGAGTGCAAGGTATCTCTGCCAGGCACAAATGGATTAATATAACTTGGCAAAGTTATAATAAAATGTCTCCCCCTAGTGGGTGTTGGATGATCATCTTGCCCCATTAATTAAAGATTTTGGGATATTTTTTCAACATGATCCCATGCATGGATACATTTACTGGGTTCTTCCTCCACCAATTCTAATGAGAATATGTGCAGTAGGTTTTGCGTAAGCTTGCTAACAGACTAAACCCTTTAATAAAATGTTACAGGTTCCTTCCAGACCCATAACCCATCCCTTCATCAAGTTTGTTAAAAATTGGCTTAGTAGTTTTTATGTAAACCTGCTAAAAGACAAACAGATGATGGTGGATACATAATCTTCCCAACCAAGCGGTGGAGGTAATAAATATGTAAACCTTTGAATTATTATTTTTCCAGGACGTTTTTGAAACCCTAGTTGCTTCAGAAACATCTTTTTTTTTAGACAAGTAGGTTTATTTTTGAATATAAGATTTTTAATGTGTATCTCTCATTAGACACATGAATGAAAAAAAAAAAAACATTATTTCTGTGAATATTGGTGATGTGGTGAAATTTTCTGTAAGGAGTCTACTGTGTCATTCAGAGCAAATGCAGTAACTTTATGGTGGGAAAGGTATTTTCCCTTTTTTTGGCTTGATAAGGTTACCCTTTGATATTTATCGCTAACACTTGTTTCTTTTTCTTACTTTAGAAGAAGAAATAATTATTGAGGGAATTAATGTTTATAGCTTCTATAACATAACTTATAACAGGAAATAAATTGTTCTACAGAAATTTTACAAAACTTAAATGTAATTATAAATGGGTAAAATAGAAGTGTAAGAGATAAAATACTGTAATAGATGTAATAGTTGCAGTTAGAGGACAATAGTCATCCTTGTGTAGAAACATCACCTCACCCCTTTAGTCATTATTTTCTATGCAAGTACATTCAAGAGTGTTTCTCTACTTGATTAATTGGGAATTAATTGATGAATGTTAAAGTTTTCCAGCTGAAATGTTTTCCAGTTGGTAACTTGGTTTGGTTTATATCATGATTGGCTTCAGAGACTTAAAATAAATTCGCATTTGAATCGGAATGAATTTCCATCATGAAATATAACTTTCAGTGATGATTAAAAAAAAACAAAAAAAAACAGTAAAGTAAATAATTTAATAATCCACTCTTTGTTCTCTCTCTTTTTTGCTCACTTAGCTGTGATGAAAAAGGTAAATGTTTCTATCATGATCTTCTTCTTCTATTCATCCCTCCTATAGAGTGACATGCTACTGAAGAATTGTAGGTTATTTTTTATTCATTTCATGGATTATTTGCTCATTAGGCATTAATCATTGTGCCCCATCTGGATGGTGTGCCTGTGAATATGCGAGAAACAGCTATTCTGATCTCAATTAGATTATGCCTCTCTTCTTTGCCTGCCCATAAATCATTCCCACAAAGTGAAATTAACAGTTACTGGAGCGCATTAATAATCTGCGTTGAGCATTTGAGGGGAATTCAGTGAGTGGAACCGCCCGTCTCAACCCTATGGTGAAAACATCATTTTGTTTATGAAATATAAACATTGCACGGTGGGGTTCCTCCACAAATTCTTCCCCCTGCAATTCTGACAGGAAAAATGATGGTGTGCAGCGGGGCTGAGCGAGCAGTCACCCGAACACGATGTGTACAGAGGCACAGCCTGACCGAGAACCAGATGCTTACTGTGGTTCTCCGCTACACTCAGTGCAGAACATAACATTATAATAGCTCATAATCATGATGTGGACAAAAATGAAGCTGCATCTCGAATTCTGCAGAAGATTTTTAATCACTAACTTCAGATAGATCTTTGTGTTCTTGTTATTTGAATGTGGGTGGATTATCTATACTGCATATATTATACCTAATGCTGTGTGCTTCGTAATTTCTTCTCACTGTTTCTGTTCATCACCTCAGGAATATTCCTCATGTGAGAATCTTAAAAAGATTTACAAAAAAAAGTAGCTGGGAGAAAATGTGATATTCTTATATGCGGACAGTGGGGCCTCAAGAAGTCAAGAGTCCTGCGGAGGATCCTTTAAAGTTTCTATTCAAAACCTTTCTCTGAGTGCTTCTCTATAAGACATGGTTCCAAGTAGAAATATAGAAGTGCCACTAATCAAACAAAAAAAATGAATAAACAAATTTAATAAAACTTTTCACCCCAAGATGTGCCCTACAGAAGAGAAGTTCCCATTCATGCATGTTTCTCCCTGTGTACCCTTTCCCCTAATGTCCCCTTTTTGGAAGCAAAAAAACCTTAACTATTCTTTAATAACCATTAAGTATTGTCTAAGACACTTTTTGGAACAGTATCCACTGAATCTGAGGTGAATAATTGTTTTGGTATATACTACATGGGAACATAAAACAAGTAAAATTTGATATATTGTTTATTTTTACATGCCCCATCACAATGGTCCCACACGTTCCCTAATGACATCTTTTGAAACTCATTTAAAGTTTTAGTTTTTATTACACAAGAACATTAAAAAGCCAGCTAAAACAAGATTTTTATGGTTTATTTTTACATTTTGTCACCCTCATAACAAAAGTGCCTGTAATTTTTGTTTTCGTTTTAGGAAAAATGCCAAAAAACTTTTTGCATCACTGATTATTTAAAAAATTCACGAGTTAGGCATAAAATCTCAAAATGGGGGAAAAAACATGACTTAGACACTTTTGTTATGAGGGTTTCGATTTGTAAATCGCATGCTCTAGCACAGCATCGTTTAAAACTCATTCACTGATTTAAAAAAGTGCTCTTTTACCTTGAAAATCACAAAGGCACTATTTTGTGGATTTCTTATATATTTTTTGGATGGCATTTTGCTGAATTTTTAGGGCTTCAAAATCAGTCACTGTGACAAGCCATGAGTTTTTGTCACACCATTCTTATGAAGTATATATTAAACAGTTTTGCAGTCAAGTCTTCAGCATTGAACAGTTGATACCTTCAAAAAAAGAGACTCCAGGGTTTAAATTATAAGGAATTCAGAAATGACTCTGATGCCGATATTTATAAGATGTTCATATGCTCATAAGTTACTGGTTACTCAGTTGGCACTGTTACCTGTTTACCGTTACAGAAGACGAATTTACAACTGCAGTATGCGTTGTCACCCAGATTTGGATGGGTTCCCCTTTGGGTCTGGTTCTGCTCAAGGATTCTTCCTCATGTCATCTCACTGAGTTTTTCCTTGGTTTCTTGCTTCCTCATTCAGGCTAAATCTCTGCATTTAAAATGTATAGCCTGAATTTATATGTTTCTATAAAGCTGCTTTACTACAATATCCATTGATAACAGCACTATACACATATAACTGAATTAAATTAATTGTGTGCGTATGTTTCTCATTCCTCTTTGGATGATTATAATGATTAGGGACAGAGAGAAGCATCTCAGTAGGATATGGATCTATTAGCAGGATCCCAAACAAGCAGATTATTGACACACAGCTAAGTGGATGGGGTTCACTACTCTGATTTTCCCAGTGGAGAAAAGCACAGGAGATAAAGATGAGGATTAAGATGAGAATAAGGAAGAACATGTTCCGCACAGCCAGTGAAAGCTACAGTCCTCCAGCTTGAACTGTTTTAGCATTCGAGGTGATGGACAGTGAGATACGGAGAGCCGTGGTGACTATTAGAGCAGTGAAAGCGCACAGTCCGGGTGATAGATGAAGCTCGCTTAATGCCTTCATGTCGTGTACATTGCATCTCTGACAGATTAGGAGTGTGACATTAAAATGGAAATTACTTCCCATGAGCTTGACGAGGCACTCTGTGTAACCTTTGCCCTCCCAGTGAGACCACGCCCCGACCTTTTAGAGAAGGAGCTGGTCACAGTGAAGGCGGAGGATGAGGACAGACACGTGATATTCGGCATGTGGACAAACTCAATTTTCCAATAGCACTTAATCCTGCAGGCAGGACAGCAAGCGCAAGATGAGTTCAGCTCATTGATCAGTCCTAATTGTACTCCACTTTTAATATGTGTTCTGGAGCTGAACAGTGACTCTGTCCAATTTTTTATTCCTTCTGCTGCTTTTTTATTGCATTTTTAAATCTATATTGTCACATAAAAAATATTTAATGATGACTCACGGCTTCCATTCAGCATTGTTTCTTTCTGGTCATTATACACTTGTTTTGTTAACTATATAAACAATTTTCACATAAAAGTGTAAAGATGGGGTCACGGCGGCACAGTGGTGAGCACTCACGCCTCAAAGCAAGAAAGTCCTGGATTCGAACCTCATGAACAGTAAGGGCATTTCTGAGTTTGCATATTTTCTCTGTGCTTGCGTGGGTTTCCTCCCACAGTCCAAAGACATGCACATTAAACTAATGGTCTATTTCATATTGCCCCTAGGTGTGAATGCTAGTGTGAATGGTTACTTGCATGTGTTAGAGCTGTCATAGACTGACCAGCTGCTCAGGGTTTACCCCGCCTTTGTCCAGAGTCAGCTGGGATTGGCTCCTACTCATGGCCATAAACAGGATAAGAGGTACAGATAATGAATGAAGTGTGAATCACACTGACCAAATGTATTAAAACATAAAGTTCAACTGCCAGGTAATGATGATGTCATAACTGACGTTACAGCAGTCAACCAATCAGCAGCCTTGTTTTGAATGATACTCTGGATCTGCAAACATGAATGAGAACTGCTTTCTACCAATCTGTCTTTCTGTCTTTTTTCTCTGCCTTGTCTAGTTTACCCCTTTTTTCTTTCTTTCCTAGTTTCTCTCTTTGTTTATTTTCTTTCTTTATTTTGGTTGTTTGTTTTTCACTTCTCTCTCCTTCCTTTTATTGTATCCTTTTTAATTACCTTTCTCACTGTCCCATCTGTTTTCTTCCTTTCTTCATTCCTTTCTTTTCCTACCCAAATTTATTTTTTAAACCAGTGAACACCTGAGACCTTAGACTTTAAAAAACGATCACATCATCACCACCAGTTTTGTAAATGTCAGATATTTAATATTAAAAATAGATTTAGTGATTTGTCTTTTTCTGGTGGCTGAAAAGCATGAACGAGTGTCTCAGAACAGATGTCTGATCATACTGGGCTTTATTTTATTTTATTTTATTTCATTTATATATATATATATTTTTTTATGTGGCTGTAAAGGACAGCTGTGTCCCCTGAGATGCCTGCCCTGTTCTCTGTGTCTCATATCTGTCCATAGTCAGTGTTCCTCAGACCAATGAGATGAGTGCACTGACACAGATCTATCAGTCGTGATGGCAAGCAGTTAAAAAACAGGAAGGAGGAACGTGTGAGTGATGTAAATGAAGAAATAGATGTGGGCACAGCTGAATTCCCTGAACAACTCTGATCCCTCTTTTAACATCCGTCACACTGGAGGCGTTTCTCTCATCATTGAGCCGACACCAACATCTATAATTAATTACATCATTTACATCACACTATCGACTAAACAAATGCAGAAATGCATAAACAGTCCAGAGTCAATAGATGAAGACATATTTAATCATGTTCTATAATGATTACTGTTCTTTTAATGCAATAAGAAATTTCATCAGTTGACTGCAATAAATCCTGTGTGTGTGTGTGTGTGTGTGTGTGTGTGTGTGTGTGTGTGTGTGTGTGTAATAAAGGCTCATTGATAATGACTGTGAGAAAAAGTCTTGATTTTGCATTGAACAGGGAAGGATATTAAATTAAAATCACTTGGCCAATCACAAACAGCTTGACCATTTGAGCAACTCTTTGTCTTTCTACAAAGTCTTAAGCCGTGCCTTTTGGTGTGGCAGAAAACCCAGTCCAATGTTGCCAACTTACCTATTTTTAATGAATTCATTATTATTATTATTATTATTATTATTATTATTATTATTATTATTATTATTATTATTATTATTATTATTATTTTAT
>JBCNYH010000026.1:14157507-14167507 GCA_039654325.1 Tandanus tandanus
ATATATAAAATAACTATTGTTATTTATATAAATTTTCTTCAGGACCATCTGTTCCAACACTTTTGCTCACCTAAAAATTGGTGGTCTGACATAAAGGTACCAAGTTTTTAATCATGTACCTGATTTATCATTGGTTGTCATAGGTGACATAGTGGTTAGGACTTCCACCTCACAGCACCTCCTAGGTTTGAGTCATGAGCTTGATAAGGGCATTTCTGTGTGGAGTTTGCATGTTCTCCCCATGCGACTAATTGGCTGCTCCAAATTGACCCTTAGGTGTGAGTGTGAATGGTTGTGTTTGTGTTGCTTGTAATGGATTGGTGAGCTGTTCAGGGTGGACCCCACCTTCGTCCAGTGTAGGCTGAGATGAAGCACAAAACACAAAGACATGCGATCCTACTACGATTCAGCGGTTCGGCAAAAGCATAAATGAATGATTTATCATCTAATTTTTTTTAAAACTTAAACTCAAGCATCCTCACTAAGTGTATAGCAAAAGCAAAAGAATTTGCCTTTCTATTTCATTATTTTTGGAAGACACTGTATATTTTCTGGGCGGCACGCTGGAGTAGTGGTTAGAATGTCTATCTCACAGCAAGAAGGTGCTGGGTTTGAGTTCCTGGCTCGGGCATTTCTATGTGGAGTTTGTATGTTTCCCCTGTGCTTGCGTGGGTTTCCTCCAGGTACTCTGGTTTGCCCCTAGGTGTGAGTGTGAATAGTTGTGAGGAGATGTTCAGGGTATACACCAGCCAGTAATGGCAGATGAAAGCACAAAGCACAAGCCTGCATTCAGACAGTAGGTGTGCCAGCATCAGTAGAAAATAGATTGAACATACAGTTTTTTAATGGCAGTTTATTCAACCAGACTTCAGGTGGGGAAAAGGGCTGCTGATAATTGGTTTTAGTTAAGCACCCACATGCTTTGCATGGTTTTAGTCAAGTGAAATCCACATGTGCTGTACAATGGCAGTCACAATGTTATGGATGTGCTGTGAATTCTGGATTGTTAAATTGTGGAAATGTTGTGCAGTCCTTTTGGGCAATTTCTCAATTAAAGTTTACAAATGAATCATGGCTGCAGGCTGGACCTGGTACACAGACCTTGTGTTTGAAAATTGCTAAAAAGCATTCTTAGATAACTGATAAAAAAAAAAAAAAACTCTTCATTAAATATTACATTACATTACATATTATAAATGATTACTTCACATCCAATTCCTCAAGTATGACTATTATAAATACATAAACCATGTTTAATTGAAAAAATGGAGAAATTACTGATCTGAGGGATGGAGATTTGAGCACAGGATTAATTTGAAAATGTAGCTCCTAAGCTACATTTCATTGCTAATATCCTCCCTCTTTCTTTTGAATACATATTTATTACGCATTTATGTGACATGTATACAAAGAATATTAATGCAACTAGAAGCATATTATGTATTTCACCTGGATGATGCTAAAGCCTATTTGTAATTTTACCATCATAACTAATGGCTAAAGAAATTGTTCAGGAAGGTGCCAGTTTCACATTTGCCTTATGTACTGCTTTGCTTGCACTCTTTAACAAGATAGACCTAATCTGTCCATCCAGCATACGTTGGTTATTTAAAAGTAGAGTTCTATGGTTATAAATGTTTATGTCCATACCACCAAGGAAGAGAAAATCTATTGATGGGATAATCTGCTCAGTCAGTACATCAGGTTGTTCATCAGATTGTCAGCTGACTTCATTTTATTGTCACATAATGTTGCTGAGCCTTGACCTGACCACTTAAAGGAGCCCCAGATCATAACACTGCTTCCAGAGGCTTCTAAAGTGGCCACATAACGGGTGCATTACAAAATGCATTTCCCTTCTTACCCTGACTTGCTCACCACTCTGGAATAGAGCAAATTCAGACTTATCAGACCACATGACCACATGACCATTCACAGAAAGTGTAATCTTTACACTCCCTAGCAAATTGGAACCTTTAATTCAAAATAGCCTCAGTAACAAGAGGTTTGGTTATGGATGAAGTGTAAAACATTCTATCAAATATAAACTGTTCGACTGTAAAATATTTCAGTGACCTCTAATCATTTTTTGAAGTTATTCCAACCACATTTCCTCTGTCAAGATGACAAAACACCCCATATCCCTACAGGTTTTAAAGGAGCATACATGTTTATCTGATCGTTTTTTTTTTTTTTGTTGTTATTGTTGTTGTTTTGTGTTGTGTTGTTTTGTTTTGCTTTGTTTTTAGGGTTAGGGTGAAAATAATTTTTTCCAGCTATGACGTATTACACTATGTTAAAGTTAGTTATTATTATTATTATTATTATTATTATTATTATTATTATTATTTGATTTTGCTATACTGTATTAATCCCGCAAGGGAAATTATTGCCTCTACATTTAACCCATCCAAAGTGAGCGCACACATGTAAACAGTGAGCACACACACTCGGAGCAGTGGGCTGCCACAAAGATTGGGGGCACCTGGAGAGCAGTTGGGGGTTAGGTGCCCTGCTCAAGGGCACTTCAGCCATGAAGGTGGAGGAAGGGAAGGTGCAGCTCACCCCCCCACCACCACACATTTTTCCTGCTGGTTGGGGAATCGAACCAGCGACCGTTTGGTCCCAAAGCCGATTCTCTAATAATTAGGCTATGACTGCCTCCAATATAATATATAATAATAAGATATAATGTTAAAATGAACATATTAAGCACTGCAGTAATTATCCAATTCAACATTCTTAAATATTTGTTCATTTAAATCCAAACTGTGAATTGAAGCTGCAGAACAGTCAAACATGGTGTGAAGATTTATCAACACCTTGTGATCAATCAGAACCTAGAACTTAATTGAATTGTGGTGTAAGGTGAATTCATAATTAGGGTCTATTCTTCAGTCTGATGGATACTTTGGTATGAAGTAAAAATGACATGAGTAATGCAGTCTGTCTTACAGTTTCACACGTTACTATCTGTTTAATTTGTCCCACTGTGATTGTCATGTGAAACTGGATTGAAAGATAATCCTGTTTCTGAACACTGCAGAAGAATATATTTGTACTTATTAAACCTACGGCTGGGAAATATTACTGCATCATATAAATAGGGAGATATATTACCATTATAATAATAGTATCTTCAGGCATTGCTGTATTATGACACTTTATAACAAGTAAATCATTTGTAGCAAATTTGTATTGATAGCAGAAAATTTGCACATATAAGAATTGCTTGTAAAATTCTTTAAACTAGATTAAATTAAATCTATTTGGATTTTATAAAAATGACCTCATGCTTTTATTATGAAGCTTTTCAATTGATAGTTTACATATTTATCATACTTGATGTAAAAAAAATGTTCAGAACTGTTATGGAATGTAATGTAGCATAGAATTTCCTCTTTTGCTTCTAAATTTGAACATGAAGGCATTCAGCAAACCTGCAGGTGGTGTGCTAAAAAAATGCTTTTTTTGACACCCCGTCTTCCAATTTGGCCGAGATATATTCATTATCCTATACTGGCTCACTTGATTAAAGAGTAAACCCCCATGACTGTCACCTCCACCCAGTGTGACATCTCCTTTTCCGGGAAGCCATCTGAATGGCGAACCCTGCTGCTTCCACATTTCCTCTTGTGCATAGCATGGATCATGTGACGGCGATTATTAATGGCTGCCGTCTCTCCACCACTTGACACAGCGCTCCAGCTGTCAGTGGGCTTGCGGGCCGTATGATTTTGGTGCTGGTGTGATGCCAGCCCTGGGCCTGACCCATCCGTCACTGTCATTGGTGTCTGGGTGATGAATGGCCCGGTGAGGTGCGGTGTGGGGAGAGGCACAGGACCTTGCTCCCTTGCTTGATCCTCTCTCAGAGATGCCCATGCCAGCTGAGGCCCATAGTGAAGCCCATGGTAAGGCTCATGGAGAAGCCCCTTTTGGGGCCCTCATTAAGACTGCAGTGAAGCTCATGGTTAAGTGCACAGTGAGGCCAATGATAATAAACCCCATGGTTAAGCTCGTAGTGGGACTCATGGTGAACCCCATATTGAAGCTTACAGTAAAGCCCACATGGTGTATGTCTATCTGTCTCCCCTAACACATAGCCTCTACTAACAATGTTTAAAGATATTAAGCTGTCAAACTTAAGACGCTCTTTAAAAAAGTTTCCTGGCTGCCCAATGATGGTGGCTTCCATACTGAGCAAACTACTGACAACAAACTCAAAAACAACGAGGGAAGCTCTGCTTCCTTTAAAATGTCACTGAAGATTTAATTCGATATGTAGTGATGTATTTACATGAATATTACAAAGAGACTGTGACTATGTGTTTAACTTCATGGTTAGTTTATTCAGAATCAGCAATAATTTTTCACAGGTTGTCTAACGTGATTTTTTCCTGTGGCAGCATAATCCATTAAAACTCATAGAAGTACAGCTTCAGTGGAGTCCTAGTCCTGTGGCACTCAGAATACGTTATGCTTCTAGTGCATCAAAGCAAGACATTTATTGAGCGCTACCAGAGCTTTTCAAGTTACTATTTTTATTTGTACATATCTAACTGTAGCAGCATAGTGGTGTAGTGGTTAGCATGTCTGTCTCATGGCAAGAAAGTCCTATATTCGAGTCCTGGGCATGATGAGGGTGTTTCTGTGTGGACTTTGCACCCCGAGTCGACTGAGATAGGTACCAGCCCCACCGCGACCCTAGTTGCATAAAGCTAGGATAAACTCAGTGAGTTTGCTCATTGTTTTATTGTTTTAATTTTAGCGTTTGTTTGTTTAGTAAAGATCGCTAGCTTGCTGGAGAAATAAACAGTCTTTTCAACTCTCCTGGCATGACAAGGTGAGTTGGATGGCTTGGAAGTGCTATGATAAAGAGAATGTACTGCTGCCGTTTTAATGAAACCATTAAAATGGTCAAAACTGGGCTTTGTGGATCTGACTAACTTTGACAGGGCATACATAACAGTTACATATAAAAAACATGATGCAGTAATGGACATATTTTATGATGTGGGCCTGAAATGTGCTTGCCCTGTTTGACAGACGACCAGCCACCACTGCACTGAAGTATTAACTAAAGTATTTATCACTGAATGACAGGATAATGTTTGAATAGCATATATACCGGTTAACTACATTTCATATAGACCACCTATTACCAACATCCCCCCCCCCCCCTCTCTCTTGCACAAGCCCAAAAGATCCTGAACTAATATAACTGTACTAATTATGCATTTCATTCAGTTATAAGAAGTGAACAGCTCCCTCAGTGACAGGTTTCACTGCTAAAAAGCAAATTATTCCTGAGATAACGTAATCTAATTAGCAGGAAATGCTTAGTTGAAAAATTCTTTCCCCCCCACCAGATAATCCTATTTGCTGGCATTAACATGCCAGCTGTGGCTGATGTTTGCCCATTATGAAAGAGTGTGTGCACTCACATTCAGAGTAATGGAAAGTGTACACACACACACACACACACACACACACACACAAACAGGCTTATGTCAACTGTTTGAGTTGAGCACCTGCACACTGAATAAATCTTGCCTTTTTTTTAAACAATTGTACAATGTGGAGTATCATGCTCAAGATATCCGTATCAATATCTGATATGTTTATGTTCCTTAGAAATCTTTATTTACATCCATTTATCCATCCATTTGCCATCCATTCTGTCTTATCCTACTAAAGTCGCAGGGAGACGGTGACGGTCGAAAACCTTTTTCTTTCCAATTCCTGACTTGTGCCTGTCCACAACTTTTGAGATCTTTTGCCAGTGCCTTACCACGCATAGCTGATTGTTTGCTTTCAGTTACATTTTCAAGCATGGGAAAACTCTAGGAATAGCTGGTGTTTTGCTGCTTTAATCAGAATAATTACAATTGATGAGGAGAGTGATCGTTTAACCATCTCTATGATTCTCACTCCCTCACTCATCCAAACTGCTTAATCCTACTAGGGTCATGTGAAAGCCTATATCAGCTGACAGTGGGTGAAGGGAGAGTACACCTTGAACAGCTTGACAATCCATTGCAGGGCCAACATACACAATCATTCACACTCACATTTACAGCAAAAGGCAATTTAGAGCGACCAATTTGCCTAATGTGCATGTCTTTTAACTGTGGGAGGAACCTGGGAGTACCCGGAGGAAACCCACGCAAGTACAGATTTTTATTTACAATAAAACATAATCAGAATATTCTAAAATATTTAGCAGAAGGGTTGAATAAAAAAACAAAAACAAAAAACAAACAAATACATACATAAATATTATATATTATTATTATATTATTATTCATAATATATTAAATATTGAGAGATACAGTATATGAGAGAAATATTTTTCCATCTGTATTTACTGACTGCAACTTATAGCAGCCACACACCAAGAAAGCTTGAGCATCTGCTACACACCAAAAAAGCTCGAGCGTTTCTATGTGGAGTTTACATGTTCTCTGCATGTTTGCGTAGGTTTCCTCCAGGTACTCCGGTTTCCTATCACCATCCAAAGACATGCTCAGTAGGCTAATTGGGTGTTTCAAATTGCCCCTAGGTGTGAGTGTGAGTGTGAATGGTTGTGTGTGTGTGTTGGATAGACTGGCGAGCTGCTCAAGGTGTACACTACCTTCACCCACTGAGATAGACCTCCCCACGACCCTCGTAGGATTAAGCAGTTTGGCAAATGAGTGATTGAGATTTACTGAGATGGTTAACGGATCACTGTCCTCCTAAAAATACTTGTAAACTCAATCAGATGAAGCTAATCAAATTCTTTATTCCACACCAAGCTGACTGGTTTCCACCTGTGATCATTTGTAATCATTCTGATTAAAACAACATAAAATAGTTATTTGTAGAGCATTCCCGTGCTTGAAGATGAAACTCAAAGCAAAGCTAAAACATGCAAGCAACCATTCACACTCACATTTATACCTAGGGGCAATCTGGAATAGCCAATTATCCTAATGTACTGCATGGCTTTGGGTGGAAACCGGAACACTCAGAGGAAACCCAGGCAAGCATGGGGAGCACATGCAAATTCCACACAGAAATGTACTTGCCAACCACGGGGCTCAAACCCAGGACCTTCTTACTGTGAGGTGAGAGTGCTAACTTCTAAACTGCTCACCCACCCCCATGTGACTGGCTGACTCTACTGTAATACATATGATGCAGTTTGATATAATTAGATACACATTTAACATTTAAAGATTTTTGTTGGACAGGACAACATAATCAATGGCATAGCCTCAAGCAAACTCAACTCAAGAGGCTTTCACACTTGACTTGTCTTGAATGAGGCTGGATAGTGAGGGTATGCATTTGCGGATAAAGCAGTTGAATTAGAAAGACACCTGACAGTCTCAGAGTTAGGTTCAAGTTACATGTAACAGGCAATGGTCTACAACACATTTATCAAAGGCACCAGAGGTCATACTCAGAAAAAACCACGGAAACAAAGGCTTGTGGGCATTACAGTACTACATAGTACATTACAGCAACGGCACGACACTATTAATATTTCGCAAGAAATAAAACCAAAAAAAGCCCTTTTATAGTGTGCTGAGTAATCAGGTTCATGGGGAACAGGTGTGAGCACGAGCATGACTGAGTGTTTAAAATCAGGTGACTGGAATACGTGCCAGGGCAAGTGTTGTGAGTATAGGAAAGATGCTAGAATGGGCCGATGGTGTGACAAAGCTCCCCTGAGAAGCTACCTCGAGGAGGGACTCTTTTCTTTATGACACCCTCTGGGCCAGGTGCTAAGGCATGGAGTCAGACATGGACTGTTGCATGAATTCAAATGGTGGACGGGATTCTTGGCATAGTTCTAGATCTGGGCATGACATTCTGGAGTGGTGCATATAACGCCGGGCACATCAGTCAACTGTGATGCTTATTATAGCGTTAGACATAGTGTCAGGCAATGGCTTTGGGTAGAACGTCAGGTGTAGTGACAGGCAAAGTGTAATTCTCAGTTGCCAGATCCAGAACCTTCACAGGAACAAGAAAAATTACAGCCGTGGGGACTGTTGTGGGATTAATAACAAGAACCAACTTGGACATTGTATGTGTCATGGACATGATCTTGGACTTGGTGCACACTGTACCACACTTGTTTTGAAGGTGAAACTGTGGTGGGAGGCTATCCTGTCAGCTTCTGGTTTACTGGGCAACTATCAGTATCAGAATGCTTCTAGAACAGGCAGACAGTATGACAGTTACTGTTGACCCAATTATTGGTGATGTTGCAAGTCAGCTGATCCAGCGAATCAGATTTTTCAGGTTGGCAAAGGAGAATTGTTTTTAGTTCATGCGTGGGTTACCGAACAATGAGCCTCATTCACTAACAGTTCTTACAAAGAAATTCATTCTTAAATCTTACTTAACGCACTTTTTCTGGCATTCATATTTTCTTATCTGGGGTTTGTTCTTAGCTACAAACAAAACCTACAAATACAAAAGGGCACTCACGCACATCTCGGTGCAGAAGTGGTGCTGCGAAATCACTACTATTTCCTTTCTTTTTAAATTTTCTTCAATTTTTTTCTACTCATAACATGATGACAAAGACTAAAATATTTTTTGTTCAATATTACATTTTAAAATATTATTTTCATTATTTTACAATTATGTAACAATTACAATTATTTTAATTGTTATTTTTGTTATGTTAGCATTATGCAAATAAATATCACTTAATGACGCATAAGTTATCTTCATTGGAAACCATGGCTTATTTAATAATTGATAGCACTATATATGGGGCAATTGTAGACCAATTCTTTCAAGACTGGCACAATGGCATATTTATTTATTGCTCCTAGAAGAACTTCAGCCTGTGCACTTAGGAGAGAAAGAGTCTCAAAGCTCATGCAGATTTATTCATGAAGACTGACTTATAAGATGGCTATAGGAATATAAGTCCTGATTTAGAATCCTTTGAAAAAAATAGGGGGGGGGGGGGATACTTGTATGCTGAAACTGAAAAGAGAACAAGCTATTTCACATTTTGAATTTTGTGGGTGCTCTCAGAAGTAGCCATAGTTCCAGCGTTTCACACACCGAGTGGATAAGCAAATGCTAAAGCTTCTGCTAGTCCTAGTTGATAATAATGAGCAACCAGAGTACAGAAAACATCTCTCATTATGAATGTCTATCTAGTTTCTCCACCTGGAACAAGAAGTAACCAGGCTTGTAGTTGAGCAGCTCAGACATACCATCAATCCCAGAAGGCATTGTTCATGTGAAGATGGCTGTGCCCACAAATTTCTGAGTGTCAAATAGCCCTTACTCTTTTTCATTTTATTATAGAAAGTTTTTGTTTTCAGTTTTTTCCAAAGATTCCTAATCAGGACTATATTAAAGACTTGTTAAAGGGGACTTGTCAAATCAGGGTTTCCTTTAAAATCCATAAAAAGACTTGAAACTAGTCTATTTTTTTTTTCTTTATTTACAGACTATGTATTAGGAACAAGTCAATTGTAGTGCACACACTTTTCTGATATATAAACCTCATTCACTACATATCCCTTTGAATTACTTAAGTATTTTCATCCACTTTACACCGCCCCCCATTTAAATGTTTGATTCCAATGTATTATTATTATTTTTTTAATTTTAATGAAATTGTTGTGGCATTTAGTTGTAAAAAAAAAAAATAAATAAAAAAATGCAGCATCTGCCTGTAGAAAAAGGACCGTCTCCTGGACAGAAAAAGTTATGGTTTGGAGGTTTTGTTAAGATCATAAGTAGCTAACTTTAGTCTTATTAATGTAATGAAAAAAGAGAAGCTTCTGAGGGAACTACTGTACATTTATTGTATATGTAGAAAATTGCTGTCATATAAGAGGAATAAAATCTTAGTATATGCTGTTAAAGGAAAATAATTACCTTCAGGTTTGGAACAGTAAGTATGCTTCATCATTACTTTGTCCAGTTATTTTCCTGTATGTTTTTCTTTTTAATATCATATTAATCTTAAACCATT
>JBCNYH010000026.1:14202862-14216545 GCA_039654325.1 Tandanus tandanus
TCTATCTATCTATCTATCTATCTATCTATCTATCTATCTATCTATCTATCTATCTATCTATCTATCTATCTATGTGTTTCTTAAAAATGTAATGTACTTACTGTGCCAGTGATACCAAGACAAGCCTCTTCATGTCCATTCTTTTCTTCATTTTTTCCTGAAAGTAAGATACCCAATATACCACATTCTCATTTTTATTTCCACTGAAGCCATTGACTCTCTCATAAGACAAATGATGATTTGTCACTGTCACTATTTTTTAAGGACATCCATCAGACCTGACTCCCACAGGAACCTGTAACTTCTTATACCTTCGAAAACCTACCAAAGTATGTTGTTAGAGACGCCATCCACCTCTCAACCCAATTTCAGAGTGCATCCACTTTTAGTTCAAACCTGAGCACAGACAATTTATGCATGTTTATTATTTGATGCAGAAGCCATTATTAAAGATGAAGGTGACTCAGAGGAAATGGAACTGTAGGTTTTTTGGCTCATGTCTCACGTTGTCTGGTGATGCCACTGTGCTTCATTATTATCAGATCTGAATGCATCTGGTGAGTTGAAAGAAAACCACCCTGCAGTAGAATGCTAGAAAATGGAGAATGCAAAAAGGTTAGAGCAACTCATCTCCTGCTGCTCAGAAAACCTTTACACATGTTTTTCCTGTATCCCAAAAGGCCTCATCATCGTCATGACTTTGATTTGAAAGACAAACCTCTAAGCTCTCAACAAGCTCGTCATTGTTCCCCTGAAAACACAGCTCCCCGTGTGTGACTATCAAACGACTTTTTAAAAGGTAATTAAATAGCAGGCGTCCTTCGCTAAGGGAGCGATGAGTTTCACTTCATTAGCATTTGTGTGTGTATTAACTCTTTGCAGGGTGCAGTCGTGGAATTATGAACTGCCGCGTAACCAAATGGTGTTTTCTGCTTGCCAGAGAGAAACATGGTGTGAAGCCTTCATTTTTTCTGTTATTGTTTAATTGATGAAAGATTTCCTGTATGCAGCACTAAACAGAGAGGCCTGGTGAGAGCAAAGATGTCAGATTATAAAATATTTTCTCTGGAACAGGATGACTCAGCTGTGGAAGAAATGTTAAATATTTGTTTAAAATCTCATTGACTTCTTGATGAAACAATGGAGAAAATGCATTTTACACTTTGCAATAACATTTAATCATTCAATTCACATAGAATGGCTTGTCAAAAGCACAACATTTGCTTGTCATACTTTACTGGAGAGGAACTGGTGTTATTGTTGTTACTGTTGCTGTTAGTAGTAGTGGTAGTGGTGCTGCTGGTGGTGTTTATGCTAATTAGTTATCTTACTTTGTAATGCTGCTTTCAGATCATGTGAATTTCTTTTTATATTTACCAATTTATTCAATTTTGCACCTCAGTGGGACTCAAATGTGTTATAAAAATACTTTCAGCTGTGATATGAGTTTTTCAGTGAGTTCGATCATTTGACTCAGCTTACCAAATGGATCATTGCTCTATTTTTCCATTTTTTTTTGCCCCATTTTGTTTTTCCAATTTTTTTTTCTTTTTTTAATTTTTGATGTTTTGAACAGTTGCTTTGGTTGTCCTTTTTTTAACTGTAGTATAAACTGTTTCAAGAAATCCATTTTACCTTTTATTGAACAGCATAGCATTGCAGTTTATATTATTTAATTAGCAAGGCACTAATGTACACTGACAAATAGTATTATTTGTGCATCCCTGCATTGTAATCCCATGTTTACAATGTAAAGTTACAAAGATTTTGCAAGTCACAAAGCTTCAATTTCAATCATTTCCTCAGTATAGAGTGGCATTAGCATTTGTGAACACTTAAAATTATCTATATTTCTGTATAATCAAAAAAAATGACCAGATTGTCATACACGTTTCAAAAATAAATAGGAAATGTCCACTTAAACAAATGTTACAACATTATTATATTTTATTTTTATTTATTGAGGAAATTAACCAATATTCCATATACTGTGAGTAGCAAAACTGTGTGAAAACTTTGTACAGTTGAAGTACAACTAAATGTTTCCAGTAACTGTTCATCTTTACACATTGAATTGGAATAATTTTAACCCATTTTTTCTTACAGAAAGCTTCATCCCTCGGATGTTGGTGGGTTTTGTGTGAATGGCTCACACAAAATTTTTATTGAATTTTGTGTAATCAGGAACTTGTGTAATCAGGGTTGTCATGTAGTTGCATGAGATTCCGATAATGTACAGGTATTCTTTTTTGTAGAATTTGCTGAAATTACTAATTTTTAAATCAATGACCGCAAGCCATCCTGGCCCAGATGAAGCAAAACAGGCTTGAATCATGACACTGCTTCCTGCATGATTTACGGTTTAAGGATTTTAAGGTTTAAGGCTGATTTAAGGTTGTTATGCAGAAATACAATGTTTTCCTTTCTCCAAATATAATATTCTCTTTTGAACAACAACAATGACATCAACAACAACAAAAAATCAGTTTTGACCCCCTGGCTTTTCCACTCTAGATGGGAAGCAATCTTCTTTTTTGTACAAAAACCCATGAATATTAACATATTACACATATATAAACAGACATTACACCGGGTTCCATTGTGATCTCAAGCCTTTCTCTTGAACTGATCTTTGTGTTGGCTGACCACTCCTGCAGAAGGTGAAATGGTCTTGTATTTCTTCCATCTGTCTGACTGTAGATTGGTGGAGTCCAGTTATAGAAAAGATTCTGTAACCTTTTCCAGCTTGATGAGCATTAACAACTCTTTTTTTGAGGTTCTCAGAAATATCCGTTATTTATATGATGATACTCTTCCCCCGCATGTGTTTGAAAGATCAGACTTTTATAGATAATTGTACTTTAAATAAAACAGAGCACCGACTCAACTCTTTTTTGTCATCCCATTGACTTTATTTTCAGGTTTTCATTTTCATTGTATTTTCTGAATCACTTTATCCTTTATTAGGGTCGTGAGGAGACTGGAGCCCATCCCAGCCAACTCTAGACAAAAGTGGGGTACACCCTGAACAGCTCAATTTTTCATCACAGAGCCAACATACAAAATCATTCACACTTATACTCACACCTGGGGTAATCGATAACATCCAATTTGTCTAATGTTCATGTCTTTGGAATGTAGGAGGAGACCACAGCAACCAGAGAAAAACCATGCAAGCACAGGGAAAACATTCAAACTCTACACAGAAACGCCCTTGCCAGGCATGGGGTTTGAACCCAAGACCTTCTTGCTATAAGGCAGAAGAACTATAACCTTTATGCCACTGTCCCGTCATAATTTCAGTTTTTCTCATCACTAATTCTAGAGGTTCACATCCTTTTTACCACTTGAATATATGTAATACTGAAATATTTCCTCTACAAATAAAAATAATAATAATAATTAGTATAATATTTTGTCTCATTTGTTTAATTGAATTATCTTTATCTAATTTTATGACTTGCATGGATATTTGGTGATGTTTTAGTACATATTAATGTGAAGAAATAGAAAAATTTAAGGTGTTCACAAACTTTCAAGCACCACTGTAGATATGACATAATAAAATAGCAAATCCCAACAAGGACAATTTTGTTGTATGTCTTCCATTTCCCACTGACAATCTTAATTCCTATATTTGCATTTTATTTACTGTATCCTGACATTTATGATCATTAACATCAGGACAAGATGTATGCTCATTACCATGAATTACCAGACATTAATTATCTGATATTAAATGTGCATAGAGACATTATTAGAAAAAATAAAAGAGAGATTGTTGGTGCCTCTAGGGAGTACACTGATTGTACAGTTTAGCATGTCATATACGAAAATAGGGCTCCTGAGTGGCATTCTTCCTATCATCTACTGGTTGGAGTTCTCACCTTAGAAGCCCCTAGAAGCCCCATTCAGAATCCTGCTGATGATGTTCCATATAAACCTAAATATACACTGTACACTGTGACAATGACTTTCCACTGCTGGTGATATAAATTATTTTACTAAATTGATTTAGGTTTTACCCAAATGAGGATGGGTTTCTCTTCAGAGTCTGGTTCCTATCAATGTTTCTTCCTCGTGTCATCTGAGGGAGTTTTTGCCTGCCATCGTCACCATCGGCTTGGTCACTAGGGATGTGTAGGGTTTATAGAGAAATGTTTCAAATCATAAGTTTAAATTCTTTACCAAATTTGTTTTACCATGAAAAGCTGCTTTGCAACAATGCCAATTTTAAAAAGAGCAATATACATAACTGAAGTGAATTTGATTGAATTGAATCTGGAGATACAATTTCACACTAATTTTAATTTGTGCTGGTAATTTGTGTGTTTTCCCTATAAAAGAACCTTACTAAAATTTGGAATAAATTATGCTGCATTAGTAATGGCATTGCCTACATCTGTAATAAAAAACAAAACAAAACAGAACAGCTCATCCATTCAAGTTGGATATCAGTGTTCTGAAACACCTTCATGAACAACACATCACTAATCAGTATGTGGCAGCTGTAAGGGCTTCCTGACCCCATGTGCTCATCTGCATGAAGCTGGGAAAGCTGCTCCTTCCATCAGCATGCAATGACACCTCCTGAGTTTAATGCACTCCCTCAGTTTATAAATGCCCAAAGTGTGATAAACATTTCTTCTGAGCCAGTGCCCAGGTCAGGTGCTTTGTATCCAGTGGTGATGTTCTCAGAACTTTGGGCATTTAATAATTCATGCAAAATAATATTAATAATTTGCATATTGTTAGTTTACTTTACAATAAATGTCATTATTATCTATAAAAGTAGTTAGCACCTATAATCATTTCATCTCATCTGTTTTTTCTGAAACATTTTATCCTTTATTATGGTTGTGGGGTGGCAGAAAGAGCTTGCCAAACCATCAAGGGGCTACACAGACATACAGCCACACACATGCACATTCACATATTGGGGCAATTTGAAACAACCAATTAGCATAATATACATGTCTTTGGACTGTGGGAGGAAATCAGAGTAGCCGGAAGAAGGCCATGCAAGCACAGGGAGAACATGCAAACTCCACACAGAGATACCCTCACAAAAACATGGACTTGAATCCTGTACCTTCTTACATTATGGAAAGATATAGTACAAACACTGTATATACAGGGAAAAAAAACATGGAGCAAAGTCTTTCTTTCTTCTTTCTAAGTAACTTTCCTTTTGTTGTTAATCTTGGTTTCTTTCCTTCTTAAGCCACTCTCCTCTCCTTTCAATTACTCTTTCTCTCTGTCTCTGTCTCTCTCTGTCTCTCTCTCTCTCTCTCTTTCTCTCTTTCTTTCTCTCTCTCTCTCTCTCTCTCTCTCTCTCTCTCTCTCTCTTCTCAGTTCACTATTTCTCTTTAGGTCGACATTTACCTATGGCTAAATATGCTTCTCATTAATGTTGTAGGTCTCATAAAAAATTGTAAATGAAACATGGGTAGGAAACAAATGAGGAAGATATTCACAGCATTGTTACGTTCTTGACAGTTGACAAATAAGACTTCATTAGTAAAGATCTAACTGTAGTGCAGGGCAGCTGCTCCACAGGAGATTTACAGGACACAATGGGAATAGTGTGACCTCTGTGTCTTCTGTGTACATGATCTGTCTTACTCACATGTATTATATTACTGTTTATTATTATAAGATACTGTTTAGAGCAAACTGAAAGCTATTAATAGTTTTTCTTTGTTTGTTTATCATGGTTAAAATAGTCTCTGTGACTATTCAGCAGCATCCACTGAGCAGGAGGTGAATAATTGTCAAGAATTACATCTTGTTTTACTTCGTTTGGTTTGGCTCTGCCTATAGCACCAAAGTAGGGGTGTGACTTAAAGTCAACATTATTTACATTTATAATATGTACCTAAAATTAAACCATTTGTTTATATTTTTAATATATATTATTATCAAATGCTTTATTTACACAATATTTTTAATATGGACTCACAACCGCAATTCAAAAAAGTTGGGAAGTTGTGTTATAAATAAACACAGAATACTTCTGAGATACAGGTCTTGGGTTCGATTCCCAGGCTCGGGCATTTCTGTGTAGAGTTTGCATGTTCTCCCCTCTGCTTGCGTGAGTTTCCTCCGGCTACTCTGATTTCCTCTCACACTCCAAAAACATGCACAGTAGGCTAAATGGCAGATCCAAATCGCCCCTAGGTGTGAGTGTAAATGGTTGTATGTGCATTGGCCCTGCAATGGCTTAGTGAGCTGTTCAGGGTGTACCCCGCCTTCACCCAGAGTCGGCTGAGATAGGCGCCAGCTTCCTCGTGACCCTAATTAGGATTAAACGGCTTAAAAAATGAATGAATGGAACTCTGCCTCTTTAAGATTTTTTTTATATCCAATCATATTACTGACTTGTTTTCAATTAACCAGATTAGCTGCGAAATATTCCTTCTGTTCCTTTTTAGTAAGACTCACTTTTCCAGCTGTTCTGATGCCCCATCCCAACTTTTTGTTGCTGCCATCAGTTCAAAATGACCTTGTGTTTTTTAAATGATGTATTTTCTCAGTAAACATTTGATATGTTTCTATGTTATGTTGTAAATAAACTATGGGTTTGTGAGATTTGCAAATCATTGCATTGTTTTTTTTAATTTTTAATTTTATTTATTTATTCATTTATTTTTTTACATATTTTTAAACTCTTTCTTTAACAACTGTACCAAATATTAGGAATACAGATTGCTCCATGCTAAGTAACTAAAGGCTCCTCTTATTCACCTTATTTCTCTGTATTAACCTTGTTTCACCAGTTAAAATAAAAAAAGTCAACTTAAGACTCCAAACATGTTGCAGAAGGAACCAATTTATTTTAAAATTCATATGCAGTAACATTTTATCTAGCTGTAGCTGTTCTGAATAAAAATCACAGCCTCTTGTCACTCAGGTTAATTACACGCAGGATGTGTTTCTAAAGAGCGCTTAAACTGAAATCAGTCACATTCCTGACATCGAGCTTCATTTTTACCTTTATTATCCTCTAAAGCAGAAAAGAGCATGTCCTCCTATGTGGACTTTGGGGTGATTAAAGAACCATGATATTGCATGTATGAGATACGGACAGTGTAAACGTCTTGACTATTTGCTTTCTTTCAATAGAAAGTCTGGAGGAGGAGAGGTGCTGTAAGATTAATGGAGTCTTGGAAGCATTTTCAGTGTACAGCGATGTTAGAAGGGGAGGATTGTGGGGGGCTTGGTGGGTGGGGGGCATCCTGGCAGCCTGGCCAAAGCAAAGAGACCATCTCATTAATATATGATTAATAGCAGCTGGCATGTGATTAATTAGTGTTTGAGATGGTGAACATTTACCAGACCTTCATGCCTTCCTGTGCAATGGCATGCCAATGCATGCGTTTCTTTATCCTGAGACCCTCCTCGGCAACAAACTCTTCCTTCTGAAAACGCAGCACAACTTTGCATATTCTAGTCTTGTCCCATTTCATTCTCTCTCTGCCCACAAGAGCAAGCACAGGAATGAAAACCCTCAAACGTGATTGATTGCTTTTCCTTTTTATTTGCAAGTTGGAAGTAGTTTCAGTTCTTTTTTCCTCTGTGTGTTTTTTTTTTTTTCTGCTTGTTTTTTGGGGGGTCTTGGGCTTGTCGCTGCAGGAATTTGCACTGTTGTTTCACTGCAGTGGGATTGATTAGTGGAGATTTGTGTGTTTTTCTCACAGTGCTCTTGTCCTGACATTGTCCCAGACAAATACAATGGTCAACACAACACAACACACACCCATGCACAACTGCCGAATTAACAGGCTAACAGTTCGAATAAAGAACATGGCATTTTAGCAAACACCAGGCAGGAAGAAAGACTGCATTACATAAAAATACCTAATTAATGTCAATTTAATTAACATTACATAAAAAAAAAAAGTATTTAAGACCCCCTTCTGCTCTAATCCGTAACAGGAACCCAGTGATGTGTTCTCCATTATTATTATCTTAACTAACATGATGTGTATTTTCATGATAATGAAAACGTGAAGACAGGTACATGGATCCTTTTTCAATCCTCAGCTCAGATGCTGTCTACAGAGATCCATAAACTGCCTTGTTTGATGTCCTTGTTTGCCTCCTCCCTTATTTCATAAGTCATCCATCTGAATCTTTCAGCATGCTTACAGGTTTCCTGCTTGCTGGGGCCCTGTGTCTACCACTCTTAGCTAGAAACAATCCTGAGTGTTTGGATGTGTGTGTGTGTGTGTGTGTGTGTGTGTGTGTGTGTGGATGATGCCCTGAGAACCTCCTGGGCTAGGCACAGTTTGGTTCTAGTGCAATCTTGACCAGGCTAAAGTAGTTACTGGTGATGAATAAACAAATGAACATCTTATTTTGCATTTTGAATAAAAATGCACTAGATCCAATGCAGTGGAGTAACACTAATCTTGGCTTGTGTCCAACACAATATTTAACTGGCCTTAAGACCTTAAATCATTATACAGCATATATTTGATATGACAACAATAAATGGTTTAATGTGTTCACTTCAGTGGGCTGTTTGCCGTCGGCGTTATATGGCTCCGTCACTCAGAGACACTCCTCTCTCCGTCTGGCCATACGGACATTAATAGTTACTGTTTTGCACTGAAACCTCACACACAGATGGCCTTTGTGTTTTTGCCGTGCTAAGGACTTTCCTCTGTTCCAGCCTTCTTCATAAAATGGCTGTGAAACACAGGACTCTGCTGAACAATAAAGACGATGGTGTAAATTACCCAGTTTATTGCTGTACATTCCAAATTAGGACTTGCCGTTAATTGAGAAAACAATGTCAACGTGGCATCTGTTAGCTTCGGCCTAGAAAACACACATGCATGCTTGTAGTGTTAAATCCATATCAGCTTCACTCTTTAAAAAAAAAATTATATTAGTATTTTTTTTTATATAATGAGCAGCATGGTGGCTTAGTGTTTAGCACAAACGCCAAACACAGCAAGAAGGTCCTGTGTTCGAGCCCTGGGCTTGGTGAGGGCATTTCTGTGTGGAGTTTGCAAGGGTTTTTTCTGTGTTTCCTCTTACAGTCCAATGACATGCACATTAGGCTAACTGGCTAATCTAAATTGACCATATGTGTGAATGTGAGAGTGAAGGGAGGTTTGTATTAGGTAATAGGTTCTGCAGAGGTGTCACATGATGTGGGGTGTAATAGATAGATAGTCTTTTCTAATGAGTTTTTAAAAAGTAATTTAAAAGTAAGTTATTTTGCCTCACAGCCAATTTTTATTTCACCAAGAATAAAAACTTGTACAGTGGGTATAAAAAAAAATCACTCCCTCAAACTATTCACATTTACATTTACTGCATTTGGCAGCTGCTCTTATCTAGAACAACTTACAATAATCATTTTTATACAACCGAACAATTGAGGGTTAAGGGCCTTGCTCAAGGGCCCAACAGTGGTGATAGTGGGGATAGAACCGCTGACCGTCGGATCAGTAACTCATCACCTTAACCAATCAGTGCAACTTATAACAGCCAAGTGAACGATAAAATAGCAAAAGTTCAGGGAAAAAAAGCATCACTGCGATGGTTAAAGGACCATCCCCTCCTAAAAAATATTTGAAAATTCTGTCAGGTAACCAATCACCTTTTCCACTGCACACCATGCTAATTGGTATCCATCTGTGATCAACTGTACACATGCTACATCGGAGACACCAGGGTTTCTGATCCTTTTGCTCTCTGAATCCTGTGATCCATCCTGATGTGCTACTACTGGTTGGAGTTCTTATCATAGAAGCTCCTCACTCCTGCTGATGATGATGCATATGGACCTAAATATACAGTCAGAAACTGTGAAAATGACTTTTCACTGATGGGGATATAAACTCTTTTACTAAAATGATTTAGGTTTCACCCAAATGAGGATGGGTTATTGAGTGCATATGACAACAATATTGTAAATGGTCCACAAATCCGGCTTGTATAGGAGGGTTACAAGAAAAAAGCCAAGTCTCAAATGAGTTTTGCCAAAACACATCTTGAAGATTCTGAGGCAAAATGAAAAAAGGTGTTATGGTCAGATGAGAACAAAATGGAACTGTGTGGCCTCAACGCCAAATGGTTATTGGGCGGCCCGCAAATACAGCTAACCATTCAAAGAACACCATATGACCAGGATGACTGCGACTCGAGGTGATCGGTGATAGAATCTAGTATGACATTGGACCAGGGACACTGTGGCATGGGCAGTGGCATGAGTTTTCTTGTTGGAATAGTTCAGGGGAATTTAGCTTGTGCACAGGATGAGCATATATAATGTATAAATTATCTTTATTAAACTGTAGACAGCAGCATTTTTCTTCTTGGAGAGTAGTGGCTTTCTTTCTGCAACAATGTAATGCATATCATTATTGTTTGTGCTTCCTGATGGTGGACTGATTAACATTAACATTAGTCAATGTGAGAGAGGCCTTAAGTTGATCAGAAGCTATCTAGCATTAATTTGAGACTTCGCAGACTATTACATGCCTTGCTCTTGGACTGATTGGCCAAGGTAATAATGGTCTTGAATATCGTCCATCTGCCTGACTATGGATTGGTGAGGTTCAAAGTATTTAAAGTTTTCTAGCCTGATGAGCATCTACAACATTCTTTCAGAGTTTCTCAGAAAACAATTTTTTTCGTAACATCATATAGCTTCACAACATGCATTGTGAAGATCATACTGCGATAGTTCCCTTTTCTTTCAATTAAACAGCACACACATCTAATTGTCATGCCAGTGTTTGAAAAAACCTGACTTTATTTGGGTTCTCCTTACCTACTTTTAGGACTTGTGTGAAACTCTAATGATGTTTTAAATATAAGTAATATGTATGCAGAAATACAGAACATGTTAAAGAGTTCACAAGTTTTCACGCATCACTGTCCATGAAAACGTTGCAGCCCAAAACAAACAGCCTTTTTGGCTCATTTCCTCTACTCAGCATGATTCAAAAGAACTACAAGAAGAGAAAAACACAGTCTAATAAATACTGTGCATTAAATAGCACCCTCCATGTGCATCTGTGTGACATCAGTGAAAAAATAAATGCTATTTCATACAGAGATTTAGAGAATACATTTATAATTATTCTGACTGTAAGACATTTTTATAAGATGGTTCTATCAGTACCTGTGATACTATAACCATATAACACTTTCTATGTGCTTTTTATGCCTATTCTACACATTCCAAAGCAACCACTTCACATGATGTAGTTCTTCTGGCTTTAAATGGCTCAGTGTGTCCACTACTTTCATCCCATCATGCCTGAGAGAATGTCAACTGTAAGAAAAATACAAATTCATCAGAATATATGGCTTTTAATGTAAGAGCCCATCATCCTTTCTGGCCATTTTATTAAGTTTGTAAAGCGGCGTGATGCCTGCAGGGATCACAGGGTGAGTGTGTGGGCACCCGGATGAGATGCACAACTCTAGCATGCTTATGCAATAAAAAGCCATTTCTGGGAATTTGTTAAAAAATGGGCAAGAGTTTTTCATCATGGTCATAGAGTAGAGCAACTTTTCTTTAGATTATCTTTGTTGTTGATAATCTCTTTACCTCCAGAGGTGAGTCACTAAACCTGAACCTCTTCATTCAGAGCCAATGCAATCGCTCTATAGCATCTACGCTAATCCCATCATTCCAGGGGAGGACGTTGCTATGCCATTGTCTCAGCACTACAGGGAAGGCAGATTTAAAGTAGAAACATTTTCATTTCAACAACCTGCTTAATCTGCTCAGAGTGCTACAGGCGTTACTTCTGTAATACAGATCAGTTTCAGAAATTATTTATTTATTTATTTATTTATTTATTATTTGGCGTATTCCTGTCATATAATGATTATATTTCACAAATGATTAGTGCTTACCCAATCTGACTTCTGTTTGTGCTTGCAGTTTATGAAGTTTTATATCAAGGTACAGCTCTGTTCTGGATTCTGAGTAGTCATGAGGTGTTGATTCATGTTCATTTGAGAGAGAGAAAGAGACAGAGAGAGAGAGAGAGAGAGCGAGAGAGAGAGAGAGAGAGAGAGAGAGAGAGAGAGATCACATTCATTCAGTCATTCATTCATTCATTCATTTATTATCTAAACCACTTATCCTTGATTACGGTCACAGGCAGACTAGAGCCTATTCCAACTGACTCTGGGAGAAAAGCGGGATACATCCTGAACAGCTCATGAGTCCATCACAGGACCGAGATAGACAATCCACCATTCGCACTTATATTCAAACCTAGGGTCAATCTGGAATAGCAAATTTACCTAATGAGCAAGTCTTCAGATAGTGGGGGAAACTGGAGCACTGGGAGGAAATCCAGACAAGCACAGAGAACATACAAACTCCACACAGAAATACCCTCGCCAGGCACAGGACTCGGAAGTGGTAAACATTACTGTACCATGCCGCTCAGACCACATTCACATAACATTTGTTACAGTATGTATATTGTTATTAATAACAAAAATAAATAGATAAATAACATTTATGTATTTATATGTTAACTGTGTTATAGCACAAAACTATTCTGAAAGTGGTTAATTGGTAAATTATACTTAATTGCAACTAGTAGTAATTCAGCAAGTAATACATAATTAAAAAGTTCTTTGTTTTATTAAATCCCTTATTTAATAAACATTTCTGAGAATTTGTCAATTGTCAGTCGAAGCAAACAGTTGCTAGCTAGATATAATTTATAATACTAAATGGGGGTCAGAAACTTGACAGGCAATGACATCAACAATTTAATCCAGACACAGATATTATCTTTAATTATCCTAAACTGACTTCACAGCAGTATGTTATGGCAGGATCCATAATGCATTATTTTAGGATACGTTAAGGCTATAAAACTAAAAGACTAGGATATTTTCTCACCATGCATCATAAATTAGAAGCTAAAAGGCAATAATGGGGAGTTGATAGATCAGCAGGAGTCTAATTCACTGTGTATCGATCAGAGCTGATTGCAAATCCGATTTAAATTACGGTAAAGCTGATGGAGCTGGAAGATCACGGCTTCCTTCAAAATCTGACTGTGGGGTTAAAATCTCTTGGCTCTCTTATATAGTGTTAACAAATATGTGTATGTGTTCATGTAATTTGACAGTGACAAATTCTAAAAGCTACCATGATAAATGTTCATTTTTATTTTTATTTTACTCCAACTACAGGCATTTAGCTTCCTATCATGGTATATAATAACTTTGTAGCATTATGTTACTAACACATGTTACTAATAATATTTGCTGAAATTTCATTTCATTAGATTTTAAAGCATTTTGCCCTCAGTGGTGCTTGGTGCTTACTGACAAATCTGTAGGTTTAAAATTGCTTATATTACAGAGTGATACTTGGTGTCATGACTGCTGATGTGATCAAGATTTGGGCCAACTGCCAAACAAACAAGCAAACAAACAAACAAACAAATAAATAAACAAAGTATTCTGGACCAAAATGATGAAGGTTTTAATAAAACGTTTTTAGTTTGCTTTTGCATTAAATTTAATCATTGCTCATTAACATATCTCAATTTTTTTTTTACATTTATGTATTAATTTCCTCAAGCCATTTGTGTATTTGCTAACTCATTCATTCATTTTCTGAACCGCTTATTCCTAATTAGGGTCGCGGGGAGGCTGGCGCCCATCTCAGCCGACTCT
>JBCNYH010000026.1:14254132-14264624 GCA_039654325.1 Tandanus tandanus
TATATATATAATAATTTTTATTGACGTTACTCACTTTTCACTCAAATTTTTCTAAGGATTCCTTTACCTGAATTCCATTCCCTGAATGACATGTTTCACGCTAATACTACTAATAACATTACTACTGTGATGACGTTAGTCACTATGTCATTAGTGGAGAAATTCAACTTTAAAAACGTACTTCTTCTGAGTCTTTGGACACACGCATGCTTTGTCTAACTTGAAGACAAAGTTAAAATTCTAATTATCTAATTAGATCCCAGCGTTAGACCTATTGGAAAGTTCCTGTCTGTGTAATATTACTTTACTTTAGTATAATTTTTGTAAGCTCTCAAATATCTAGTAATAATAACATGAATATTATATAGCTTCGGCGAAGGGTAATAACTTACTAGGAGTGAGTGAGCACTCATGGACTGTGGACAGACAAACACACACACAATTTTCCTGTGGAAGAAAATCAGTCACAGTACCTTCCACGTTGCTCATGCGAAAGGTAAAAAAAAATCACCATTAATCTTTTACATAGACCATCAAAAATCTGTTACTTAGAGGAATTTTTATTCAGAAGAACCATCCTTCAGCAAAATTCATTACAGTATCATTAAAAAACATTACACCTTAAACAGTCCCTAAAATCAGACCAAAATTAAAACAAAATCTTCCACTGACTAAATCCTGACTAAAAATAAATGACAATGACTAAAATATGAATAAACGTTGTAACTATTTTTACAACCATTTTCATTAAGCAACTGATACTAAAACTAACACATTCTCTAAATTGTGTAAATAGCAACATATAAAATTATGGCAATTATAGTATAAGTATTAAGTATAGTATAAAGTATAAATTAAAACAATAACATGTCCAATATTATTTTCACTCTTTTATAGTAATTTATCTTATTGGATCAATAACACCCTGAATAGAAAAAAAAACATCCTGAAATCCCAACTTTAACTTCAGGCACCTTGAACTGCTGTATAAAACCCTCACTGAGGCCTGGCGTGGACTGTCCCACATCGAGTTTAAATTCTTCTTCACGTTAGTGATGTCAGCACAAAATGATTATCTTCTCTGAATAATTTATCCCCCAGCCTCCCTGCTGTAATTCTCTTATCTTTCTCCTCTTTTTTGCTTTTTTCCTTCTTTTATTGAGGTTGAGACGGTAAATGGCTGTTAGTCTTCCGAAAACCTATAGATTGTCTTTTCCATCAATCAATTAAAAAACACTTCCTTCACCCTCACTGTGATTTATATCTTGTTAATAGAATTGTCTCTCGATATCCATGTATTGTTATGCTCTTAAATTACATTAGCTGTTTTTAGCCTAATGCTCGTTCTGAGGCTGACCTCCGAGAGAGAAGGGGGATAGAGTTGGGGGAGGGGGGGGAGTAGATGGGGGAGGCAGAGAGGAATAGAGAGAGAGAGAGAGAGAGAGAGAGAGAGAGAGAGAGAGAGAGAGAGAGAGAGAGAGAGAGAGAAATGGAGGTTTAATAATAAAGCCCTTGCACAGATGGAGCTCTTTCTGTAGGTCACATACCCCACTGAATCAGCTACACACCGGCATGACCTCTTTATTGGCCCACGTGTCACCCCCTGAGCTTTAAAGAGCTGTATCACCACACGCTCATTGCTGAGGAAGATTGATGCTCCTCCAGGGGAATTTTAGAAGGCATCACAGTAAACATGTAGTTTCTAGACGTTGACTCCGTGGAAAAGTTCAGGAGAAATCCTAACAAAACCACAACGATAACAGAACTGCATATAATTTTTTTTGTTTTCCCCTACATAATTATTGCCTTAAAATGCTAAGATTTGAACAATAGAAACGTAAAGTACAAACAGAAAGTAAAATTTCACAATGAAAATGTAAAAATTCAATAATAATAAAAACCTAGTAGGCTATCTAGCTGCTAATGCTAATAGTCTAATTAATGTGTAATTACCTAAACAAACATTTTGCTCTTCGTAAAGCTGACTGAATATAAAGACAATACACCATACACAGCTGATGCTAATACACCGTTTAACGGAAAGCCCTCAACACAGCTGCATGTAAACTGCATTTTAAATATTCATTACCACACACCCTAAAGACCTATTACTGTCCTGAGATCCATGAAACCCCCTGGGACACTGAGAGACAGCAAAATTTTACAGGGATGAGTCAAAAAAAAAATAAAAAATCAGGTAGTGCCACTAAATAATCAATCATGCAGCTCAGGCATGACTGCACTCATGTGTTACTCAAAAATGTTGCATAACATTTTAATACATTAAGTACAAATTAACAGCAAGCAGCCATGACACAGTGAACCGCTCTATCAGGGGAATCAGGTACAAATTCAAAACCCTGCCTGCAGGAAACCTAGCAACCTTTCACATTCATAATCTTAAGTAGGTATTTAATTTCACTTCTGAAAGAAAAGTGTGATTCCGAGCAGCAATAATGGAGGTCAGGGATTCATCACAAACACAGTGATGTTTTCACATAATTAAAGAGGCAGTTTATTATAAGGCACATAGATAAAACCTATTTTTATGTCATCATTGCTGAAATACTGCCAAACAGAAAGATCACTCTACATACTAATTATTTAAGATTACTTTTAAAGAAAATGCAAATCAAGTGCTTTAAAAAACTAATTAAAGTGAAAAAGGAATTGTTTTATTTTTTATGTTTTATCTATTTTTTTTAGACTCTTGGTTTGCATTTGTTTTTATTGTAATGTTAACTAATCGGAATTTACAGTGATTTCATTCAACAACATCAAATATAAATAAAACTATTTCTTTCCTCCCAAATGGCATTCATTTGGCCTGGCAATGTAGAAAAGCAAAATCAATCGAAAAATTCAAATCAAGAAAAGAAAACTAATCTGTTGCACTAAATTCTCTGTTTAAATAAATACAATGGAATACAAAGTTTTAAAATGTGTCATTCCATGTCTCAGTTACCAAAATGTTGCAGCTTAAATACATGCTGGAAAAAAGAAAATAATATATTAAAATATATATTAAATTATATATATATATAGATAGATATATAAAATCCTGAGTCGATTTTCCGTAGAACAGTGCTCAATACATCGAAGTAGAGCGAAGTATATGGTAAGTGGGAAAAATAAGGACTACAATTTTATCCCGACAAGCCTGTTTCGTGGTTGCCCCCTCATCAGGGGATTTTCTGATATATATATATATTGTAAATTTAAAAATCCTCAGTGTCAATAATTTTTATTAAGGTTCTTTTGTGTAAGTGACTATAAAGAATTTTAAATATTAAGAAATATTAACCTGTATACTTAAAACAGATTTTAAATACTTAAATTGCCCACAGACTTCATGCTGCAATTATTCATATTTTCTGCGTATTTTTTTATCTAAATTATTTTCAAATACTATTAAAAGATCATTTAAAAATTAATTGAAAACTGAAATTTACCACAAATCAGTTTGATACTAGCACTAACAAGTAATGGAACCTTATAGCTTCCAGATAACATTTATTTATTTATTTATTTATTTATTTATTTATTTATTGCATATTCTTGTTTTTCACATATAATATGAGGCTTCTTTTCATGATGTAGATTTATTATTCACACATTAGCCTTTATTACATTGTAACTAACAACATCACTTGACATATCAATCAATCAATCAATCATTTTCTGAACCGCTTAATCCTAATTAGGGTCGCGGGGAGGCTGGTGCCCATCTCAGCCGACTCTGGGCGAGGGCAGAGTACACCCTGGACAGCTTGCCAGGCCATCACAGGGCAGAAACATGCTGACGGCTATACAGCCTACTCTTGACGAAAATCAGCAATGGTTCACTTGACATATCGACAATAATAAATATGGACTAATTGCAGCTGAATAAATAGAAAGATGCAGTTCAGTTCAGATGTCAGTGAAATATATTTCAATATTTCATATGTAATATTTTGATTAAATTAATTGTAAACCCCAAAACAATTTGTAGAATACACAGAAGTAAAGACAAAAGTAATAATGCAATATACATTTTTGTACATGCAATAATTAAAACCTTTTTTTTTTTTTGTCATAGATATGACTTTTTAAGAATTGGCTGAATACATATTATTTTCATATTTTTGACTTTCTCCTTATTCACTGGCAGTTCTTATGCTACATACTAAGATTAACCATAAAGTCTTAATTTTTGTTAAAATTTCATTTACCATTTTGGCCAAACACAATATTTTAATGTATATTTCTGTTGAACACAGCCAGGTTCTCACATTCCTCACCACTGAGAAAAAAAAGCTATTTATTTAAGTTAAAGAAAAGCTATAATTGTTTGATATTAAATGTCTTTTGACTCCATGTGGCAGGATCTTAAGCTGAAATCTGATGAAACACACCATAGGGATGGGAATGGTTCAGAGAGCAGGAGGAGGTGTGAGATATCAGAGCCGGGGTTTGATCTGGAGAGACAAAGCGTACAGTAATAACAGGGCTGAGAGCGCAGCCCCCTGTTGTGAGAACACACGGCTCTGGAGCTCGAGCCAAACACACAGCTATGGTTTATTAGATTATCCTAAATCCTCATGGTGTGATCAATAGCAATGTGTTTATTTTTGTGCCTTGAGTTATTCATTAGAAATTCAAACAGCCTTAAAGAGGCTCATTAGGGGCCAATCCGGCAAGGTCTTTGGGGACATATTGCACTGATGTAAAGGAGGGAGAAAGGTCAGGGCACAGCAAAGAGCATGTCCTTACACTACACCATATGCTGAGTTTCATACAGATGCAGATACTTTATTGGATGTAGGACTTGCTGCATATTTATGGTTTGACACTGTGACAAAATAAGCAGTATTAAAATGTGAAAATGATCTGCACTTCTTAGGCAGAATGCACAATATAAAAAAAAGCATTTAAATGTTTCATACTGATAAATGCTCTTGAAATTAAATTACGTAACAGAAATGCAGGTCCTTTTAAAAGCCAGGCACTAAAAGCTATTTTGTCATTATCACGTTATTGCATTACGATTACTCGATGTACAGTAGCCGCTTGAGATAATTCATCACAATTGCATTAGGGAGCTCAGATCCCATTTGCCTGCATGGGGAAATGGAACATTAATTGGCATTTGTTCAAGCCAAACAAAGAAAGAATATCAGGGGAATATGGGCAAATTAAAAGACTTTCAAACACACAGAATAAATCCTCAACAACTGGGCCAGTGTCCCCTCCCATCCCCAGCCCCCATACAAAAAAAAAAAAAAAAAAAAAGCAGAAAATGTTTTTTAAAATCAACTTAATGTGAAGAGGGAATTAAATTTAGAAATTGACTACTACTGATTGAGCCGTAAAGAACAGAAAATTTATATTATTCTTGTAATAAAGTAATGCTGTTTTAGCGTGTAGTGTAATGTAAATAATAGGTGGTGGTATACAAAGTACTCTAGGTATGAATAGAAATTTTGTATTACTGGTTGATTAATTGATTGGTTGTATGAGTGAGTGAGTGACTGAGTCATAATGAACCCTATGCCACTGGGTGTATCCGGATGCAGAAATGGCAGCACTATCGTCATGGAGCAACCTCACATACTATATATCATACTACTTCATAATTATTCTAAACTACAGATATGCACAGGACTTTTTTATTATTATTAATGCTCATACAGTTATTATTTTTGTCTATACCTTGAGTGTTTTCTAACAAATTAAGTCCCAAAGTATAAACAAACTAGTAGCCTAATCTAAACCAACACTAGCCTGATGAGGCCACAATTATATGATAATGAACATCATCATTGTTTGTCTTGTGATATTCATACCCAAATCGCATGAAAGCAAAAACTTCCTGTTCATGCAACTTTTTTGTTGTGTCCAACAGGATTGCTGTGATCTACTCTGAAATAGATCAAAACATTTTTTGTGTCTTTAAATGTATCCTTATTAAAACACATTATCTGTTCAGTCAAAATAATGTATTTGTATTCAGTGACATCTTTCATTTTTGTAAGGATTTTTTCACAGAGCGGAAAAAATCTCTGAGTGATACCATAAGCAAGAAGCCTTGTTTGGGTGACACCATATTAAGAGTTGTTCATTACAGTATTGGAAATTCTGTGATGATTATGGCAAAGCCGAGATAGCAAGAAGGTAAATTCTTTGACAAATAACTGTACTACATTGTTGTCCAGTTTGAAGGCTACAGTCAGGTGGGTGGGGTTTTTTTTATTATTATTTATTTATTTCTCATCACTTTCCATCTGGTTGCACCTGAGTGAATTGATGAAATGACCTGGACTTGATCTTTGAGGGCAACATGCCTGATGGTTCCCTGGGATTGATAAATTGATTCAAAACTATTACCGCAGTAAAAAAGCAATAAGGTCATAAAAATTGCATCAGTCCAGCTAAGTAAATCCCCAGGAATTTTTCTGGGGGGGGGGGAGAGGTCGTGAAAAAAGGTGTGAAGAGCTGAGGGCATGAGACAGAATGAGAGAGCGAGAAATGACTTTGAAGAGCTCATCATCTCCAATCTATTTTTCCTGCCTGTGCTTCATGCTGCCGCATAGAGGCACTTCATTACAGGGGAATAACTGTACACAGGCGGGTGGGGGGACCAACCGGCCGACAAACCAGCCGTTCCTCCCCCTTCTCCTCCTGCAATCCCCTCTTGGTTCCCTTGAGGAAGTGCTTCGGCTGCTTAATACCTCATCACTGGCTTCATTGAACGCTTTAATCTGCACTCCTGTGATCAATAGCTGCCCGCTGTAAATTAAAAGGGCCATTTCGTGTAATCAAGCCTGTTAATGCTCATTCCGAAAACCATTATTTGTGGAAGGCATTTAGGGAGGAAAACAGCCATGGTGACAAGCCCCTCGTGCTCATGGAGATTATCCAAGACTGAGGATTTGGATGAGGCACCAGAAAAAGGGCGAGAGTCTTGGGGTAAGTGAAGGGGGGGGATCTAGGCTGTCCCTCTGAGGAGCAGCGTGCCATGCAGACAGAGAGAGGGATTGAGAAAGGCAAGACAGGCATGGGTAAGTCTGTCTTCTACCAGATAAGGCCGGGGGGGGGGGGGGGGGTGTTACAAAAAAGAAAGAAAAAAGAAGGGAAAAACCGGGAAAAAAAGAAAAACAAAGAAAAAGAGAAAGAAAGAGAAAGAGAGAGAAAGAAAAAAACAGAACCTAAGTACATACAGTAGGATAAAGTAAGTATGGTTCAATTGAAAAAATAGGCAATATATACACTATATGATGCAATAAAATGCAACTAAATAATTTTATTCATGACAGGAAACAGAATTCAGTCTATAAACACTTTTGTGCTATTCTGCCTGTTCAGACTCACTGCAGAGTTTATAGTTAAATATAGTTTTATACATTAAACAAGTAAACACACGGAAAGCTCCTGGACCGGACAACACCCCAGGCGGTGTTCTAAAAACATGCGCTCAGGAACTGGCGGATGTCTTCGCAGACATTTTTAACCTTTCCCTGCTCTTGTCTGTTGTTCCCACGTGCTTCAAGAGGACCACCATCGTCCCTGTCCCAAAGAAACCTAATGTGGGCTGCCTCAATGACCATCGCTCAGTAGCACTCACCTCCATCATCATGAAGTGCTTTGAGCATATAATCAAAAGACCCCATCATGACTTCACTACCTGCTACACTCGACCCTCTTTAGTTCGCCTACCAGTCAAACAGATCCACAGACGATGCAAAAGCGCTGGCTCTGCACACTGCTCTCTCACACCTGGACCACAAGAACACTTATGTGCGGATGCTGTTTATTGCCTACAGCTCCGCTTTCAACATCATAATTCCATAAAGGCTTGTCATGAAGCTTCAGGATCTGCATATCAGTGTCTCCTTATGCAACTGGATCCTGGACTTCCTGATGGGCAGACCACAGGTGGTGCGGCTCGACAGTGTGACGTCCTCCACACTAACGCTAAGCACCGGTGCCCCCCAGGGATGTGTGCTCAGCCCCCTGCTGTATACCTTATTCACCCACGACTGTACAGCCACACACGGCTCCAACACGGTCATCAAATTTGCAGACGACACCACCATCATTCGCTGCATTTCAAATGGAGATGAGTCTGCTTACTGAGAAGAGGTGAGAACCCTGACATCATGGTGCCGGGACAACAACCTGCTGCTCAACATTAGCAAGAGCAAGGAGCTCATCGTGGACTACAGGAGACTGCAGGGTGGAGGCCACACCCCTATCCACATCGAGGGGACAGAAGTGGAGAGTCAGTTGCTTCGGGTTCCTGGGGATTAATAGCAGTGAGCATCTGAGCTGGTCACAACACATGGGTGTGATCACAAAAGCAGCGAGGCAGTGGCTCTTCTTTTGTTTGGCATGGACTCCAGAATACTCACCAACTTGTACTGATGCACCATCGAGAGTATTCTGTCTGGCTGCATCATGACCTGATATGGGAGTTGGATCGCAAAGCTCTACAGAGGGTGGTCAGATCAGCACAACGCAATACCAGGTCTGAACTGCCAGCCATCTATGATCTCTACACACAGCGCTGTAGGAGGAAAGCCCAGCAGATCCTCTCTGATCCCAGCCACACACTCTTCACGCTCCTGCCGTCGGGCAGACGGTACAGGAGCATCCGGACTCGCACCAGCAGATTCAGGGACAGTTTCTACCCACAAGCCATCAAGCTACTGAACTGATGAAATACCGGACTATTTGCACACAACAATTTGCACACTCTTTGTACACACTGTACATATACACACACCACTACCTCTGCACTACAGCCACTACAGTATTTCTTTTCAGTATTCTGTATTTGTCCTAAATATTTTTTTTCTTTTCTTTTTCAACTTCTTTTAGTTTATATTTTTAATTTATTTCATTTATATAGTTTAAATTTTTTTCTTTATATTTTTATCTAAATATTACTTTATGTGCAATATTTGTTTCTTAAGCGCAATACTGAAGGGGCTCTGAGTCCAAGAATTAATTGCCGGTGGTGATGTTCCACTGTTACCTGTATATAACAATAAAACTTGAAACTTGAAACATAGTTGTATACATTAGTTACACATGGAGGCCCTTCCAAAACCATGCCCCCTCCACCTCCACGAGCTCCGCTCTGAGAGCAGATTCAGTGTAAGGTGTAAGGTAGAGTGTAGGTAGAGTAAGGCAGAGTCACATACGATTTCCCAGCAGAACCTGAGGAAGTGATTGGTCGCCATTTGTATAGGATTACAGTGGCTGCAGATGAAGGATTTCCCCCCGACATTGTTCGGATCTCAGAAGTTGATTGCTGTTGGGACGTAAAAACCATTTCAACCAATATAACAGTTTGTGTACACAGCTAAAAGGTTACCAACCCCAACTTTAAATGTGAAGACATCGATTCTAATCAAATACAACTTTCATCAAATTCAGTGAATATCTCCTCACAGGCTCCTAGCCGTCTGTTCTGTGTGCGCCCAAAAAATCCAGGATTCATACGCAGCCCTGACTCTGTAGATGGGAAACCAACAAAGTCGTACATTGAGCCACACAACACTATTCCAGCTAATCAGCAACAGACCTTTTTTATGCTCATGCACAGCTGCTGATAGGCTGGAGGGGAGATGAGTGGTGTCCTTGATTATGTTGTTACCTTGCCAATGTGAGACCACAAATTTGGGGGTGGAACTTTTGATGGGGCAATGAAGGAAGGTGCATCTTTGTTTGACTGTTATGTTTAAATTTCAACATTCTCTCTAAAGAATCAATGGGGACAGGGATTATCCATGATAGAGATCTGGACATTATTCTCCTTTCACTAAACCTAACTGATGAGTTCGGCTTGTTACAACGTCTCTCTCTTCTTTATCCCACACCACAGCGTGGAAGCCGAAAAGGAGATGAGAGCACATACCCATCTGTAGCTCGGTGATGGTCTCCACCAGAGCCCAGTCCGGACTGTATCCACAGTGGGATTTATCCAGCAGGCTGTCCAACACCTGCCTCACACTCTGCCGTTCATCCACCATCATTGTCTTCGAGCTCTCGTCCGACATGTGCACACGGATCACCAACTGAAGAAAAAGAAGAAGCAGAGCTATCAAACCACTGATGATATGTTTGTTTCTTTACAGAAGGATAAATTCGACGTTAGCCTTCACTCTCCTGTATGAGAGAAATGGGGTGGTTAAAATGATTCTGAAACAGGTATGGAGGTAGCATATCGTCAAGAATCGATCATTTATATTTATGGAAAATAATAATGTAAGGTAACTGTATTTATTATTCCCTTAATAAAATTAACATTTCTCTGAGAGAGGGAGAGAGAGGACAGAAAGATACTGTGTACACAGAAATACATGAAAACCTGAAAAGCTGTACATGAATGGGAGAAAGAGAGACAGCGAGAGAGAGAGAGAGAGAGAGAGAGAGAGAGAGAGAGAGAGAGAGAGAGAGAGAGAAAGCAGAAAGATGTTGTGTACACAAAAAAGAAAGACATGAA
>JBCNYH010000026.1:14284338-14294999 GCA_039654325.1 Tandanus tandanus
ATAGGCTATAAACCGATTGCCAGACCATTGCAAGGTCAACACACACAACCACACACACTTACATTCACACTTCAAAAAAAATCCAGTTAGCATAATGTGCATGTCTTTGGACTGTGGAAGGAAACCGGCCCTTACTGGGTACAGGGCTTGATCCCAGAACCTTCCTGCTGTGCGGTATATCATTATACATTATCATTATCACTTTTTTATTATTATTATTATTATTTAATTTCAGCCACAGTTTTTGATGTTTTAACTCCAGACCAACTGCACTGTGTGCATCTTGTTCCTGAGTAATGTCCTTGTATACAGATAGTTGATTGAGGTACTTTTTTTTTTTTTTGACAATACAACCTTTTATTTTTTTCAGAGAAAATGTTAAGACAATCAACTCCAAGTCAAATTGTGGAACAAATGAACAAGGCGTATCTCATTCACAATTTGATATATACCGTATTTTTTTAAATAATTGATATTTGTAGATGTATGGAAACGGTGTGCCAAGCTTTATTATGTTTGACCTCATATGGATTTAATATTTCTCTTGTAATGTAAATTATGCTAATACAAAAGAACCTAGCAGCATGTCTTTGGGAGCACTGTTCGAACATTTTCAAACGGTTTGTCATTTGCTTTTGTCACACTGGGAACATCTTTGTGTCACTTTAGGTCTCTGCCAACTTTTGCTGGACATTAAAAACCAAAACACAGGACAAGTAAATACTGGACTTTAGTAAGAGCCTAACAAATTCAGACTAAGTGAACCATGCCCTGGGACATTACTGGTTGCCTAATGGCTGTGGCCAGGACAGACGTCCCTGGAATCATTGTGTAATCCAACGGTTGCCCAATAAGATAAAGCCAAAATTTGTGCTAGTCTATCTTAATGAGTATTTTTCCTAAAACAAACCATGTGTGTGATATTGTAAATTGAAGGGTTGAGTACCATAGTGGTCTAACCAACAAAAATCTGTTTTTGAAAAAAATGACATGAAAGTTTTTGCAGTCTAAAAACAATCAGGGATCATGCTGATGATATGATTCAGTGTAATAAGGAAGATGAAGGCTTTTCATTCTGACATGCATAGATCTTATCCACATCTGTCAAAATATGACCTTTTCTCATTTTTCAGTTTTTGTGGGTTAGACCACTGCATTTTGAGCATTTTAAGCATAGATCTGCATTTTGAGCATGTTGGTGAGTGACTTTAAACTCTCTGGCTGCTCTTTCAAAAACATTCTGAGGGTTAAAAAAAAATCAGCATCAGATCAGACAGCTCCTTAACATCATATATTTCTGTAAATGATATCAGCACAACATTTCAAAAAATTATTTACCCCTCTGAAATCTTTATTTACACAAAATTTTATGAATATATTTTACTTGAAACATTCTCAGAAACTTTTGTTTGTTAATCTGACATAAGATTTATCAATTCTGAATTATTTATTTATTTATTTATTTGTTTTGCTTGTTGCATTTATTGTTTTTACTTAAATTTGCAGATATTTAAGTAAAAACTTTATTTATTTGCAGATAATTCTCTCATGTAATTTCTCTCATGTCTCATAATTTTTCTGGTGTGAAATGGAGATGGATTACCATCATAATACACATATAATAGAAAGTGAAAGTAAAAAAATGGAAAGAATCAGAATCGTTTCTAAGTCTTGAACTTCGGCATTCAACACAACAAAAAAGACTTGGCAGGCACCTCAATATTTATTGAATTATATGTATTTTCCAGCTCAATTTTTTCCAGTATCCACATCATTCATAATCTACTCTACAGCATTTTCATTATTCAGCATGGATTTGAAAGGAGTTTCAGTTAAATCAGATTCATCCTCTAAAGAGGGCAAAGACACCCTTTCTTCATCATCTTTCCATGATTATGAGATATACTTAACAAGTAAATCCGATAAATGCAGCACGGATAGCTTTTTTTTCAACAAAGGGGTACAAAAATGGCATTTTTATTGGTTTATTGTGGGAATGATGTACTTTTACTTCAAACAATTTAGTAGCGGGAATTAAAATCTAAGTAGAGATATCAGCCATGGAATTCTTGAGCAACACTCAATGAAGGTTTTGTGGAATGTTTAGGACATTTTTTTAGAGTCATGCATCCCCTAATTAAATTCAGGTTTTGATTTATAAAAGGTAAGAATTTATTGAGTAAAAAATTTATGAATTGTTAAGAATTGTTAAGTAAAGACATTTTTTTAACATTTTATGCTAAAATTTTGACCCATTAATGCATTAATGAGCTATATCTAAAAATATGATCCTGTGACTTCTGACTGGTTTGCTGCTGGAGGGTCATGTATTATGTTTTTTTTTTTTTTATCTTTCTGAAAATTGACTGAATTTAATAGCAGCGTGTTTTCTATGTGTTTCAGTTGGTCATTGATGAACCGTGCAAAGTTAAAGTTTATTGCTCATCTAACAGGTGGTAGTAAAGTCAAACCTTACTTTCGTATGGCAAACTTCTAACATCCACCTAATTGCTTAGAATAGGATATGCAACAACTGACTGCTGCTGTGGTGCAATCACATTCACATATTCTTGTTTCAAAGCATGTCTTGTTAATTGTCAATTTTGAATATCATTGAGCGCTTAACGCACAAATAAAGCTGGCCAAAAGTTAATCTATGACAGGCTCATAAAGTATGTAATTAACTTTTTTGAATAATAATTTTTTTCACACACACAAAGAAAAAAAGAAAAAAAGAAAGTGCACTCAATCATTAAGTGCTTGCCATATTGGAGCAAATGAGCATTAGTCAGCTTACATTAATTGTTCATGTTTGCATATTTATGTTAAATTAATGTAACATTCCTCATATAAATTATGCAAATGTATGAATTGAGGCTTTAATTTTATTGCCACATATTAAGTTGTGTTTGAAGCACAAAGCTTTGAAAAGGAAACATTAGTGGATAGTCAGGGTTATTTATAGCCTGTCTGTTTGTTTAATAATGTCTAATAACGTGCAGGTGGGAGATAACCAGCCATTCTCTTATTATGATTATTATGTAATACACAGGCCTGTGAAACAGGTGTGATTTAATTATCATAGTCGGCACATAACTTTGAGTACTTTAGTTTTGCAATGGAGCTACAGTGCTAATGTAGCTAACACATAGGAGAATGTCCCACAAAAATTATTTTCCGTGAAATCACTAAGGTGCTTTTAAATTTGCATCACTTGCTCAACTGAACTAAAAATCTACATGTTAATATGAGGAAGGGGTGAAGCCATGAGGGCAGAGTGATACCAAGGAAAATGCTTACTAAAATAAAACCACAAAATATCTCTGAAAAAGAAACTATGTACTCATTTGGGCGATAATGTCTGATAATGATAAATTTTTAGGTCAGGAGCGAGCGTAAGGGGTCTTGTACCGATATCATCGACCATATCGCTGTCAGTGACTGTCAGCGAGGAATCCACCCATTGTGGACAATCGTCCCTTTTTTTTTAAAACCTGTTTCCAAATGTTGGACGATTACACACAATAATCTACTAATCGGTGATTATCCCGCTGACAGTCTGAGACCGTTGTGGTTGATCACAGATAGTCGCAGATAGTTGGGGACTTCGATGCAGACAGTCTCAGACCTAGTTGCCGACCACCAGAGATTTTTATTTGAGTAGAGATGTGTCAGCTTATAAAAGCGAAAATGATACCAATCCAGCATAAAAATAATGATCTACACGTTTTTTTCGAGTTTAACTGGTTTTTATGTTAATCACTGTTAGTACAGACTGGGACAAGGACAGAACACGGACAGGCAAAATAAGTTGTGACTAAACATTAACATCGGTTTAGCTGTGCTTTTGGGAGAGAAAGTACAAGTAAAGAGTATTCGCCACTCTGGCCCAGCATAATATTAGTTCAGGCAGTTAAGAGTCACATCAGTGCAGCACTGTGCATTTTTAACCTACCGACTCGAGTTTGAAACATGCCTCGCTTATTTTAACTAACAGTTTATAAATATTTATTTGTTTTTGTTTGGATAATTTGTCTTGGTGCAAAATCTTAATCTTATCTATTTCCCTTTAATTCAATAGATAAATACCTTGTTTGTTTGTTTGTTTGTTTGTTTGTTTACTTTCCTGCACATTAAAAGTTTGATCATTTGAGGTACATCCAGGCTCCGTCCTTGGACCAATAACTATGGTCAAGGATTTTGCCAGCTTGGTCCGTGACTACGGTTGTTGATTGTAGCCAATAATAGCCACTTTCAGACAAAGTCTCAGACAATCTGCAACTGTCCATGACTGTCTGCAACCATATCTGCGACCATAGTTGGGAATAGTTAGCGATATGGCCACCAACCACAAAGAAGACAGTCAAAAATGGTTGCCAACCACTGCCGATCACTCCCCATGCTCTCTGGGTGATGGGGATGACATACCTCTCTCCACTGTTAAACATTGGGCATTGGGCATCTTTCAGCTCATGTATGTAGAGGAGCATAGATAGCACAATCCTTGGAGAAAGTGTTTTACTGCCCTGTGATGCATGAACATTTACACCGTTCCATGTATTGTTCAGAAAAATGGGCACGGCACATGTACACCATCCACGTGATATTGCTGAACACAGACTACAGTGGCAAAGAACAGTGTTGGGGATAGTCTCAGCTGGCAGTAGTCAAGCTCCATGAATATATTCCTATTCCTATGTTCCTTTGATGCATCAGGAGCGGTTTGAAAAGAGCGGTTTGTCTCACAGGAAGCATTAGCCTTCACCCTGCCCATGGCTGGAGGCTGTCATGTGATGGGTAGAGTTACATGTTGGGTAGGAATTGGCAGGTAATTAAACTAGGTCATGTCTTGTTTTCATTAGTTATGAAAAAACAGGCACTCAAGCAGTACATGCAGTAATATTTGTACAAAAAATGCTGTTATAAATTTTGTGTTGTGTCCAAACTTTTAGCTTGCCTTGCATGCTAGTGTCACGAACACAAAAACAATTTAATTATAATACAATTATCCAGGCATATCATGTGGAATAATATACTCAGAAATACCCTAGACTGTGTTCATGGTAAACCATTGCCTGCATTGCACTAGGTCTGACAGCACAAAAGGCTCCTTAAATAATATCCTGCATATGTAGAACATTTGGCATATGACCAGGCTAGGGTGGAAATGATTAGTCGTGAATGAAAAAATGTAAAACCCCTAGATAGGACCCCTGGTTTGGGTCATAACACTGTGATTGTTCTTAACTAGTGCAAGTGAGGGAAGCCAGCTGGGTCGTATCTCCCTCATTAAGGACTCATTTTGAGGCGGGGACCCTGATCCGGATTGTGCATTCGCTGCAATTTGGCACGATTAATAGCCAAGGGTCACGGTGGGTCACTTTCAATTTCCACCCAAGAGGGCTGAGAAATGGACACAACTCATTTGCACAGATCAGAATAATTTGCTCGCATGGCAGAAGAAAAGGAGGGCAGAAGAAAATGAAAGAAGGAAAGAAAGAAAGAAAGACAGACAGGATAAAGGTATTGAGGGGCTTGAACGCTGCTGCACTTCGAACAATAAAAATCTGTGCAGCCTCCATCGGCTTGCATAAAGGCAGTAATGAATATGATGGAGGAGATGAATCCAGATGTAGGAATAATGCCTGGCTTTCTCCGTGCTGTCTCAGCCGGGCGCATGCATTTGCCTCTTGCAAGCTTTTTAAACTTATCATAAATGTATTAAGATTGCACTGGGCCATGAAACAGCTGTAGACAATTAATCTTCTGCAAATCTTATCTGAAGAATTGGTTTCTGCAAAGTAACATCTGCCGTGAGAGGCGATTATTCATGGGCAACACGGGACCGCCACGCTTTTATGCATAGGGCACGATCATTGGCAATGAAGTAAAAATTTATAGTTTTGCCTGTTCAGTGAAAAAAAACAACATTCAGCAGCATTAAAACACCATCCATCAACATTGTCTTGGGGATTCCGGAGCCCATCGCAAGCCGAAAAATTAAAGAAAATATTCATTTCTGTGTGAGCTTGTAAGTGTGACGCTCCACTGAGCTGATATTTTTTTTCAGCAGCAATTTTTTCGTTCCCTCTTTGGAGAAAATGAAACTGAATGGTGCATTTCAATATCGCTGCATCACAGCATTGCTTTTAGTCTTGATGTGAAATGTACAAAGTGTGACTGCCATTACAATTTTCTCATGATCTTCCAACTCATTCTGTGTGCTGATATATATATATAAATCTTTCCAAATTTATGAGCAGACATCATTAGCTAACACACCAAGCTATCCTTAATTAAACAGTGCTTATGTGTAAACAGTATGTCATTTTGGAGGTGCTGTATTGCATACAAATCCCTCACAGGGGAGTGAACATTTCATACAGTGTTAGAGGCTTTCACATTTCAGAAGAAAAAAAAGAAAAATCAACTCATAATGCTTATGGAGACACTGCCTCTTTTATTTTCTCTACATTAATTATATTCATGTGACTTCTTATTTCCCAACTGTCGGCACCTCACAGATGGCGAGATTATTTACAAACCTCATTGTGGTCTGGAGGCATGCCAGCTGCAATCCTAATATCAATTTGATCATCTGTAACTCTACCAGCTTGTCAATTAGTACAATTTTTATTTATTTGTTATTTTAACAAATAAATTAATTCATTTTTATTCTTTGAGAATTTTTTCCTTATTTTGTAACTAATAAGTCATAAATATTGCTTAAAGAGTAGCAGTGTTGGTCATCCTTACAACATAATTTGTGTAATATGTTTAAGTGATACAGTGCTTATTTTAAAATAAATGACCATAAAAAGCACAAAACTGGGCAATTTTATCCCGTGGATTACTAGCGGGGGCTAAACCAATGCGCAACAACCATTTTTTTCCGGGAAGTGAACTCGTTGGGCTTGGTTGTCCAGCGCAAGTAAACAAGTAGATCTATTCAGTGAGCAACATTTTAGGTGATAAAACACCCCACATACTAAAGGCTCTTACTTTTTCTGGTTCCTTTTGGCAAAGTGCTGCTCCCGTCTGTTGTCATCCTTTGACTTTTTATGAAGGAATCCCGTAGCGTCCAGTTTTAGATGTTAAAGCTTGGGCTTCATACCAAATACTTCTGCCTGGAGGTCACGCAGATAGCAGGTCGGGTTGAAGTGGTCGTTGCAGACTACTGAATTGTGTCCAAAAGGAAACGTTTTCAGAGTATGACCTGTGTCTTTTTTTCGGCGATTTTTTGCGCTTGTTATTTGTTCAGCCATATGCTTTGTACTACGCCATTTTTCTGACGACACAGCTCAGCACTGGCCCATAATGTGTTCTCTTAGTTAACTTAACTTACTTAACAAGTATTTTTTACCAGGGTTATTACCAGGGCTGGAACAGCCAATGAAGAAGGCAACATGTCGCTGTGCATACCTAGTAGTAATAGCAGTGTGGCAGCACTCACGCATACTTGACACGGAGCAAAGACTGACGCTGGCTGACGAAACCGCTGATGTCATAGATGATTGATTTAAAGAGCTAGTAATACAGCTTCACCACAGGTACCCTTTAAAGCAGGTGAAATGGAATGAAACAGATCTATTACATTGGCAAATATCATATGTATATTTCATAGTGCAATTTAAAGAGGATTTATTTATTTTAATTGTCTTTTGCCCTTGACTACCATACATTACATACATTTTGTGGAAGTGGTGTGGCAGAACTCTTTGTATTGTGGAGAAATAAGTGAGACTGACTACCCAGGGCCCCAATAGGGACAGCGCCTGACATTAAAAGTGTGTTTTAACTTCAGTTTCAAAATAGTGTCATAACTAAATTAAAACTAGATGAAAAAATTGGTTGAGAGACTGAACTTCATCCTTAAAACAGCGTTATTAAGGTCAGGCACTGATGTCAGGCGGGGAAACCTGGGGAAGTTGGAATTCTAGTTCATCCATCTGGTTCATCGGGTGCTACTGTATTTGTCTTCTCACCTGTTTGTGTATTGTAGCTTTATTTCTCATTTTTCATGTCTTATTCTATTTTGGTTAATTGATTTTATTAATTGTCTCCATAAAAGTATTTTCTTTGAAATGGACTGTCTGTTTATAATGTGTTGTACACTTTGGCTTACTGCTTTTTAAGTTTTATGTAACTCAGATTTTGGTTGTTAGTGTTGTGATGCTCAGACTGAATTTGTCTGGCACTTCTCGTCATAAGGAAGAACACAATGCATGATGGTATATATTGCTTGGTTAGTGACCATTGGTTATACACTACTTTTCACAATGTATCATGGGATACTTTGAGTCCAATAAATACTCAGCCTCTCACTCACCCACTCACTCACTCATTTGCTGAACTGCTGAATCCTATAAGGGCCAGGGGGAGGTGCACCCTGAACAGCTTGACAGACCATTGCAGGGCCAACCCACACACAACCATTCCACTATATAGTATATAACAATTCTCATTATACATTTGGACACCCCTATAAAATGGCGAACTCACTATATAGTGCACTAAGTGAGTAGTGAGTGATTTCAGATGCATGCTGTATGTCACAAATAAAATCTCTTGCATCTGTAGGCCCACATGTTTTTAAGCTACTACGCTGGTTTTGGATACTATGTTAGACTGAATCTATTGAAACAATGGGAACATGCTGTATTCAGCCATTTAACGAGATGATTCAGTTTCACGTTACATGTCCCACACCCCTGTGTACAGGTGGCGAAATGAGTTTCTTCTGCAGATTGCTTACCAACCCCAGAATACCTCAGAGTCAACCTGCTGCTTGTCTGAACCGAGAAGAGCCATTTGAAATGGTCAGCTTTATTAGGCATATTCCACAGACTCTGTGGCAAACCCAAGAACTGATAGAGGTATTATATCTCACAATTGGCTTAGTACTGTCTGGGAATTGTCCAAGAGGAGCTGGAATCTCTGGGCTGGGAAAGATAAATCTGAACTGATCCAAATGGATCAATAAAAATGCTTCACTGTATTACCATAAAGAACCTTCTCTGGATCCTTAATCTTATCTTTATTTTTAAAAGGTTTTCTCCTGTTTCTCTGATTTGGGAACTCTAAACTCTCTGTAGGTGTGAAGAATGTGTGAATGAGTGTGAGATAGACCCAAGAGACACCACAAACCTGAAGGCATCTACAGAAAAATAATGAATGAGGCCACATTTATTTATTTATTTATTTATTTAGCTATTTATATTTAAAATACACATCCTATATGTTTTAGATATTCAGGCATATTACTGTATGTGTATATTTATAATTGTGGCATTTATTTTTCTTTATCATTTTTATATGTGACTTTTTCAACACATCTGAAAGCCTGTAGCATGATTATGAATATTTAGCCTGATTAAAAATAAATCCCTTTCAGAATTAGTGGAGCTCTGATTCCTTTCCTGCTCTCGAACAGGGAATAGGTTTAAACCTCTCTCTGTATTGTTCGATGCGACATGCTCAATTTATCATTAGTTGTGAAGAGAGAACGGATGAGTACACATTCAATTTAGTTCGGATGCTTTCTTCATTCATCACGCATCCCCATCCATCATTTCCTCCCTTTGATTTGGACAAAAAAAAAAAAAAAACACCCTTTCATAAGTTTAACGCAATTAATCACAGCCGTGGATAATTTTCTAATAATGGACCATGACCATTATTTCATTATTTATTTGATTAACTTATAGAGTAATTTTTTAATGGAATTTGTTCAGGGTAAAGACGCCCACCTGCTCACAGAGCATCACTCTCTAAGTCTCTGTTAATTTTCTTTTGTGGCTACACAGTATATACATTTTTCACACATAATCACTTTTTTTCTTGAAGCTGCCTGTTGTCTCCATATATAGAGTCCCTAAATTGGAAAAGTTGGAGAAATGGATTAAGTGGTGATCCGGGAAAAAAAAAAACAATCATGGCAAAGGGTGAAATGGTGGAAAGGTGAAGCGAACACACACAGTGGTGATTCAAGGTGAAATTCTTCCACTCTGTCAATAAAAGTGGTGAGTACTTATGACCAGGTTCCAATCACAGGTTTATTTTATATTGCTGTTTCTTTAACTGATTATAAAAGAAAGATCAAGACATGCATGCACGAAAAAAACATTTTTTAGATAGTAATTTATAGAAGTTTATGAAATTTTAACAAATCATCTATAGATCTTGAATCATTTTTGTGTTATGAACTATACATTGTCATGTAGTTAGATTTAGTTTTAAATCAACAATACATTAAACCAAACTGCTTTACTCAAATGCCACAAAACATCTAATAGCCTTGGAATAAAATATTTCTACACTTATACATACATGAATATGCATAACTATGCAAATCAGAACTGTCCTTTAGATATACATTTAATTGAAAGTGACGCAAGACTGGGTGGCACAGTGGCGTAGTGGTTTGTTCTTCCAGTGCTTGTGTGGATTTCCTGTAGGTACTCCAGTTTCCTCCCACAGTCAAAGACATGCACATTAGGCTAACCGGCTGTACCAAATCGTCCCTAGGTGTGAGTGATATTATCTGTTAGTAGGTTTAACTTTTAATTTGCATATTTTACATTTTGGCCTGGCGAGCTGTCCAGGGTGTACTCTGCCCTCGCCCAGAGTCGGCTGAGATGGGCGCCAGCCTCCCTGTGACC
>JBCNYH010000026.1:14320140-14333751 GCA_039654325.1 Tandanus tandanus
AAAAGTTTTCATTTTGAAAGAAAAAAGGGAAACGGTGAAAAAAAAAAAAAAAAAAAAAAAAAAAGGATATTTTTCTCGTGCGCATGAGAAACTATCGCGTGCGCACCAGTTACCTAAAAAAAAGGATAGGTTTCTCGTGCACACGAGAAACCTACCCTTTTTTTTTTTTTTTTTTTACCATGTCCCTTTAGGGGCTCCGTACACATATGCACCTGGGCAAAAAAATGTTGTGGAAGATTACCAAATAATAAGGGTTTACTTTTTACAGGAGGGAAAAAAAGGAAGAAGCCAGAAGATAATGGACACCATGTGTTGCACACCAAGGCATGTTAGTTTAAATTTCAGATTAAACATATAAATCTGTTCATGACTTTATCTTTGCATACAAGAATATTATGTACAGTAAGTGAATTTTCCTGTCCGTCCCCCAACACTTTTCTGCAGCAAGGAGCGGTGACAAGCGAGTAATAATTTTTATTCTTTTTAATTTTCTGACCGGTGATTTGTTGTAAGCTGCATTAAAGGATTATTCTTTTTCCAGCTTGCCCCATTTTTTAAATTTCTTTTTTTTGCCTAGGAGTGTACTGTATGGGAATTACACATTGTGTTCAAGCTCCCTGAATTTTTGTTCCTGGTTCAGCATGATTTGTATGGTCACCTTTTGGCCACTGCATGGCGATCCTTCATCTCTGATCTCTCAAACCACACATGCGGGCAGGATCGCACCATTGCCCTCTGGATGACCCCCATCATCCCACCATGAACTTGACCCACCTATAGGAACAGACAGACATTTTCAAAAGATATATGTACAGTATGAAAGTTTAATATCATGATTATAGTGACCAAAATTATCAGGAATATCAGTATTATTAGTTTATTTTTAAATGTACTAAAAATATTCTAAAAGGATTTAAACACAAACTAATAATTTCACAGAGCTGTATATTTAAACTACAAGTAATATAAGCAGAACTATACACTTTATGATGTATATTAAAATAATAACATTATACACTAACAGCTGGTTTTCTACTCATTAACTTTTGACTATTATACAAATTAGTTAGTTCATCAAAAAAAAAAATCCAATTTCATTTAAGTTCATTATAGCACTGAAACGATTAATCAAGTGACTCAATTACAAAAAAAAGATTTTTTTGCATTAAGCATTCGTTTAATCCATATTAAGAAGGAGAGCATGAGAGAGAACATGCACATGAGAGAGACAGAGAGAGAGAGAGAGAGAGAGAGAGAGAGAGAGAGAGAGAGAGAGTTCACTATATTTTTTTAATTTATTTACTAAATTTTGTCACTGAGCCATTGCAGAAGCAAGCAAGGATAGAGGCAGCAATAGTTATTCTGTCCATAATAACATGTATTTTTCTTTTGAATAGACTGCTAATTAATAAGAAAAAATTTAATTGCATTTCAGAAAATGACTTCCTTTGAAAGCCAATATGCACTACAGCACCTAAAAGAAATGGTAACTAGTTAATGGGTTTAAATTTGGAATAATATTTAGCTAGTTATTTAAAAAAAAAATCTTGTTCTAAAAATGAATGAGTTGTTTATGTTAGAGTTGTTTTACTGTTGGAAAAAAAAACATTGTGTCCGATTACTTGATTAATAGATGGAAGAAAGGTCCATCTAGCAAATGTTTATCAATTACAATAATAGCAATAATAAAATCATCAGTAAGGTACATGTCCATACAAACCCAAGGCAAATGAATACACAAAGGAACCATCAGTCAATGCCTCATAAATACTTTACCCATCACTTATTTCTAAGGAGTTTCTAAGGTAGTAGGGGCATTAATGTATGCAATGAATGCAGCAGCCAGAAAGACAAAAGGTAATAAAAAGTGAAGAGCTCTTTTCCAAAACATGATAAGCGTCAATTTCTCGAAAAACGAGTTAGTGATAATAGCGCCCCGTTAAGCTGCTGCATTCGGTTGTCATGAAAATGCGATTATCCCCTATTATCAAGCATGCCAATCGGACCTTTCTTTCCGTCTCGCGATAAATGCCATGCCAGTTTTTTTTAGCAAACCACGATATCTCCTCTCAGCCAATCAGTAAGTAAGTAAGTTGAGAATGGTTTACCTGGAGGAGAATGCAATATCACCAAAAATATATCCTTCAAAGCATAATCTTCAACGTGACCATTCAAATATCCATAAACATAATCTATCCATGCTAAAAAAAAACTTGTTTAAGAAGGGGTTCCACGTCCACGTTGTTGTAAAACAATAGAAATATCCACTTATGTCGCCGATTTTCAATCTGCTTTCCCGATTTCTCAGGCGATTTCCTTATTATCCATATTCACTACCAGAATACTCTTCCTACTTACATGACCGAGTCAAATAACGGTAAACCAATGAGAAGCAACAAAACTTCTGCTCCTGTCTCCTTTAAAGACGTGACTAAATATAACTCATCTGTTGCTAGGAAGATCGCGCTGATGGGTGCTGGACTTTCTCACGGACAAGCCCCAAATGGTTAAGTTGGGCCATTGGGTGTCCAGCACCATCACCCTCAGCACTGGAGTCCCACAAGGATGTGTGTTGAGCCCCCTGCTGTACCACTCTTTATACCTCTGACTGTGTGCCCACTCATAGCTCCAACTCCATCATCCAGTTTGCTAACGACACGGTAGTGCTCGGCCTCATCTCCAACAATGATGAGACGGCCTACAGGAAAGAGGTGTAAAACCTGGAAAGATGGTGCCAGGATAACCACCTCCAACTGAACATCAGCAAAACCAAGGAAATGGTGTTGGACTTCAGCAGGAAGCAGCAGAGGTCCTACTCTCCTCTCTCCATTGGTGGTGCTTCAGTGGAGAAGGTGAACAGCATGTAGTACCTCGGAGCTCATCTTACTGACAGTCTTACCTGGTCCATCCATATCCACGCTCAGAGCACGGCAAGACGGCAGCAAGTCAAGTCAAGGCAACACGGCGGCTGCATCACCTGAGGCAGTTGAGAAGGTTCAGCGTCTCTTCTGAGATCCTCAAAACCTTCTATACGGTTGCGGCTGAGAGCATCATGACCATGAGCATCACGGCTTGGTTTGGCAACAGCACCGTACAAGACCGAAAAGCCCTGCAAAGAGTGATCAAGGCAGCCGAGCGCTGCATTGGATCTGATCTGCCCTCGCTGCAGGACATCTACACCAGGCACTGCCAGAGCAGAGCCATCAAGATCATCAGGGACATTTCCCAACCCAGTTACTGTCTGGTTTAGCTGCTGAACTCAGGCAAACGGTTCCGCAGTCTGACAGCAAGGACTGAGAGACTCTGCTCAGAGAAGCTTTTACCTGCAGAGTACATCTCCTCAACCAAGCAATGTCTCACTATCCATACTAACTCTGGACAATTTACACTACAATGTCTCGCGCTATAGTGCACATCTTTTTGTTTGCAATGCACAATGTCACTTTAGTTGCATATTGCATTGTCATTTCAATATCATAATTGCACATGGTCACTTTTTCTGCCGCTGCTGTTCGTTACTTATATATTGCTTACTGGTTAGGTTTACGTTGTTTGTATACGTTAAAGTATATATTTTTACATATTTGCACATTGTCATGTATTTGCATATATTATTTATTTGCACATTGTCATTTCAATATCATAATTGCACATGGTCACTTTTCATATGTTGCAACTGTCACTTTCTGCTGCTTCTGTTACTTATTTCAAATTCATTTGTGACGTACAAAAATCATGCACAGTACAATATGTAGTGAAATGCTTGATACGACTGTCATATATTTGAAGAAGAATAAAAAAAACTATCAATATCAATAAGAAAAAACAAAAATAACAATTTGAAGGACACCAATAGTTAAAGGTTGAATATAAATATAAAATATAAAAACATAAAATAAAATATAAATGTAGTGACGATTTTATAAGTAATACGGTGTGTAAAGTTTCGGTGCAGTGTGCACACAAGATGTCCAGTGAGTGTGAGGTTGTTGTGTGTGCAGAGTAGTGCAGGGTGTACAGAGAGTGCAATTTGTGTGTGCAACAATCAGCTGAGGTAAAATGTAATGATCATGTGTAGGGAAGGTCTACAAAGTGCAGGTACTAGTGTTCTGGTTCTGATCAAAACCAAGTTAATCCTATTTGATAGCCCTACCATTGCATAGCATCCATCATTCGCCAAAATGACGATGTCGATCGGTGAGGTGTGGTTAGCCACACAGATTCCTCCTTTCTTCGGGCGATTTTCTCTGCAATAATAAACATACATGATATCAGCATCTAGAAGAAATATGACTGAATAAAATAAAGAGGCTGGGTTAAAATTGTTACACACTTATTGTGGTAGTGGATGGTGGCGGACAGTCCCCTGGCACAGATCCTGTAGCATGTAACGTGAATCAGGTCACTGACCCAGTCTTTGATACTGAAGGAGACAGATTTTACAATTAACACAAAATCCAGCTTTTATAAACCCAATTGTAAATATCCTGATGAGGAACTTGTTAGATAATCAGTTGCTAGTCATCCATTTGAAACATGATTCATGGTGTACAAATGCCTTGCTCATATTATCTTAACCAAGAATTACCTGCTGTTAGGTAGTAGACCTACAAGTGATGTGCCAATCACCAACCAGCTCAGTCCAATAAAAGCCAAGGTGACCCTATTCATTTACAAAGACATCATGTGGTTTAAAAAATTGACAGAGGGGACATGCCACCCCTCCATCCCTGGTCACAAATGGCTGTGAAGTCATCAAGGTTTTGAGCTAGTGATCTCTAGATGATAGAGTGAACACTTTTCAGAAGCCTCACACTAGTGCAATATTTTGCTGCGTTATGAAGCAGAATTACAATCAACAAACTTACAATGCAAACTCCACACAGAAACTCTCTCGCCAAGCCAGTGACTAGAGCCCAGGACCTTCTTGCTGTGATGTGGACATGCTAACCCTACGCCACGGTGTTGCCCTGTCTGTATTTAAAGTTTGAGAAATGGTACTTTATGGAATGAGGATTTTGTGAGGATGTGTTAACCTCAGGCTAAGGACACTTTTCTGATCTTTTGAGTAGGAAGTGTGTTTTTTCCCCTTAATAGTGAACAGGAAGTCTTAGGTTTACTAGAACCCAGTACTACACTACAAAGGGCTGTGGTCATCAGAGACCCTTAAGGTTTGAACATGCTTGTGTTGTTCTGAGGATCGTGTACTGTACTGAATTGTAATGTTGTTATGGTGGTCATTTAGTGATTTATTATATATTAAGAGAGAACAGCAATGGCTTTTCAGTCAGAGAATTCTCACCTGAGTGGCAGGAGGACACAGTAGCGAATAAATACACCCAGACCCCATATGATGGTGACTCGCACACTGATGTAGTGAAAATTGTTGTTGGTACGAGTCAGAAGGTTCCAGGAAGCCAGCTCTTCTGAGGTGAATCGCTGAGTGACTTCATCTTCCACAATGCTCTCTATCCCCTTCTTGCAAAAATAAAAGACGTCACAGAGGGTAAAGTCTCCTCTATTAAGGGACTTTGGGTGGGAGCGCCGGAGCTCCCCGATCTCTTCTTCCATAGAACCATCGTCCTTCTGGATGATTCCTGAAATGACCAGTAATCCTTAGAGCCCAGTTCAGGAGACCAATGTTTCCCATAGGGGCCTAAAAATGAAAGTACTGAAAGCTAATAGCCACAAGTTAGTGCAAAGTTTAAATATTAAACAAACCTTGCCTAACAGACTACACTTGGGGTAAAGAAAACATTAAAGTTAAAATTTTAATTTCTCTTATATGGTTTGTATTTTTATGGTTTCACCCAAATGAGTATGGGTTTCCCTTTTGATCCTGGTTCCTCTCAAGGTTTCTTCCACGTGTCTGGGGGAGTTTTTCCTTGCCACTTTTGCCGCGAGCTTGCTCATTAGGGATGTGTAGGGGTTGTAGAAAAATGTTTAAATTCCTTTTTATATTACTTTTACTATGTGAAGCTGCTTTGCGACAATGTCAATTGTAAAAAATCACTATACAAATAAAAAATGATTGAATGAAATGATAAATGCAGCAGATATCTGAATTTGAAGACATTTATGTTCAGTACTGACAGGCAATTACTGAAATTTTTGTAAAGGTTTATTAAGTTGTTTCTAAAAGTATATGTGTTGTATTCAGCAAAACTCTAATTCTATCTGGTTTACAGTAACAGCATTCTTTAATGAAACAGGGTCTCTGGAGATGATCAGTGAGTTTCTCAAGCCGGTTAAAGTTCAGCTTAACTTATGAAATTATTGACTTACTGCAACAGCACATTTGTTTAATGTGGATTATTTCCAAAAAACAAACTGTCAAAGAAATGACTGAACTCAAACGGACAACATATAGTAAGGGGGAAATTAAGAGATCACTTTTAGTGGGGATCCTTTTTAAGCACTCGTTTATTTAAATTTTGCTTCACAAAACAACCTAGATGACCAGTCTTTGACATTTACACTTAACATGTATTCAACTCTGAAACTGTCTATAGAACAGCAACCTTGCAGCTCCAAAATCTTTTAGAAAATATAAGTATTTCAAACAGATCTAAACCAATCTCAGAATCACAATGACAGCATCTAACACGAAATCGCGTTCCGTGTCGTTTTTGCATAGTCTGAGGCGTTCTCCAAGGTTTTTCAGGGGGGAAATAAATAAATAAATAAATAAATAAGATGCGGCGCCAATTTTCGGGTGTGGATGTTGATGAGAAACCGGGAAATTACCGGGAAAGTATGTGAATTTTGATAATCTAAAAATGTTGCTGTTTTAACATTAATAAGCTTCAGACATAGAAATAGTGCATAGTTACTAGAATACTTTAATAATATATAATAAATACATTAATAAATGAAATAAAATAAAACATTACAGGAACAGTCGGTTCATACGTTCACATGCACAAGTGGACAATAAAGCTTGTGAGACAAGGCCACATGGACTGCCATATGAGTGTTGTTATTAAGTTTCCAAAACTATCAGGTTTATTTAACTGAGCAGTCACATAGATATCTGACTATATAAAATATAATAAAGAGGGTAACAAAAATATTTCTGTTTGGACTTAATAGCACACCAGATGTTGCAGATGAATAGACACAAAAAAAAAAAAAAAAAAAAAAAAAACTCTGTGCTGCCTTCGAGAAAGAAAGATCCAAATAAGTTATTTTTTTTATTTTAATTTTTTGCCACAAACAGCTCTCCCTGCAGGTACACCTTTAGGAACCCAGAACCTTTACCCTCGTCTCATTTCATGCAAATACTGAACAATTTTTAAGATATCAGCCAATAAAAAATGCTTAAGCAACATTTACCCATGATGTGTAGTTTTGAAGCATTTCACAATTCAGACTTCTGTAGACAGAAAGACTGATAGAGATAAATAAGAGAGACACAGTGTGTACATACAATACACACCCCTATCTATTTATTATTAGGTATTGTGATCAGCATTTGTTTGTTTGTTGGTCTGTTAACAATTTCCTGACAAATCTATCAAATGGAAATTATTTCTTTTTGAAAAATCAAGGACAAAGCTCAGCACAGCACAGTCATGAAGTTCTCAATATTTTTTAACATGCGATGTGATTATGTTTGAGATTTTCATAAAACGGGCGAAACGATGGCACTGTGCTTAGCACGTCACCTCACCGTAAGAAGGTCCTGGGGTCAAGTCCCAGGTTAGGGCGTTTCTGTGTGGCGTCTGCATGTTTTCCCCGTGCTTGCATGAGTTTGCTCCTGGTTCTCCGGTTTCCTCCTACAGTCCAAAGCACAGTCCCATGCGCATTAAGCTAATATCAAATTGCCCCTAGGTGTAAGTGTGAATGGTTGTGTGTGTGTGTGTGTGTGTCTGTGTGTGTATTGGCCTTGTGATAGTCTGGCAAGCTGTTCAGTGTTTACCCCGCCTTAGCCCAGTACCATCTGAGATGGGCTCCAGCCTCCTCGCGACCCTAGTAGGAGCATGCGGTTCAGTAAATGATTGAGTGAGTGAGAATTCATAAGATGACCACTTGGGGGAGAATTTTTATTGGCCCTTTAATTATCAGGGTTTTTTCCACTTTATTAGGAAAATATGTATACTTCTTCAGTTATGCAGTTTTCACTCAGCCAATCAGGTGAAGTCCTTGTGACAGAGATCACTATTTCCCCATTTCAGTGTTGGATGTTAACATTAAATCCAGCTCTTTCCCTTGTGCATCTGAATGATTTTATGCATTGTGCTGCTGATACATGATTAGAAATACCCATAAGGTTTTTATACGTTTATTTTGAGAGCAAGAATGTCCTCACCATTGGGAAGATGTGCTGGCAGTTCTAGCTGTTCCTTTCGCCCTCTCTGAATTCTTCGGGTGGCCCACTGCCGACAAAACAAGTTTATTTTTGGGTAACCTTTAACAAACATCCTCACACAGCGAGTAAAGCATAGAACATCTGATACAATACAGATACCTCAACAGAGACTTTAAGGAGCAGTTTGTGGTTCGTCAAAATTGTCCACAATGACAGTCTCATTTCTACAATGGCTGTTTATAAAAATGATTATTTAACAATGAGATTATGGAGTATAACAATGTCATGTGAGGCAAAGTCGGCTTATACAGAGATTCATTCGTTTATTTATGGGGAAAGATTTTGGCTGAGATAAACATACAAGCAAGCGTCATTCCCCTAAAATGTCCTGGCTGCTTAACTATAATTGGGGTAAAGGCGATGCTGTGCACATTTTACTTTTGGCCACACTAAAAGGTCTAGAGTTGTATTAGCTCAACAAAGAAACACTGACATGTTGCGCACATCTAACTCAGTTCTTAAAGGGAACCTGTGGTGAATTTGTGTTACTAGCTATTTAAAACTATCAAGTATAACATCAGCAGTTCCTTCCAGCAACATCAGTCCATGCCCGATTTTAAAGTGCGCGCGAGTGCTACGACACTGGGCATGCTCAGAGACATGTTGCCTTTCTCATTGGCTGTTCCAGCCTAGTAGTGACACAAACTCATTGGATTGGCTGGGCTACATCACTGACCCCGTGCATCATAACACATTATTGGCCAATGCTGAACTGCACAAACAAGTGCAGAACTCGTGGAAAACATTTTCCTAAACCAACTGACAACAGGAAAGCAGAGTTGGCAAAACGTTAACTGCACAAGCCACACTCATCTGTGGCAGCATTCTCATCCTCAAAATCACTAAAATATGACGTCTCACTGTCTTCACATGACTCCTCCCTCTCTGGTTCAAATATGTATCCAGTAACACCCATTTCCTCGAAACTGCCAGCCATAATTGCTTCTTGAACACATTTTTTTAATCACCTAAAGGTATCAGTTCCAGAGTAATTTATGGTAAAATAAGAATATGTATCGCTTAAAACTATTACATACACACAGATTTTGCTGTACGGATGACCAATAGCGGTACTCTTCAAAGTTCATCCAAAAGCTCCTGAGAGGTGTTCAAATGTGTTTACCTCCAATGTTTTGATGAGTACTTTAATGTAGAGATCAGTGAAGCCCAGTGATACTCCAAACATGGCAGGGAACACAATGAGCCCCAAGACTGCACACAACCACACCTGGAGGATCCCAAACATCACATCCCAATATGTAGCCTCCATTTCAATCCAGGCTCCAGCCAGTGGTAACCAGTGCATGCTGTGGTCAGCTGACCTGCAAAAAGAGAGAGAGAATAAACACATCACTTTGTTTCTACAATCTATAGTCTTGCTAATGAAAGTCAAAGAAATGATTGATTTGTACCAGAGTACAGTCGTGTTTAGTATTAACGTCATATGGGTTAATATTCACAAAGTGAAGAGTTTTAGGTTTAGGTCTGGAAATAGGACACAATGCCTGAGTGTCTGTTCATCTCTGATGGCGATGTTGCAGGAATATCCTGAAATTTAACAATGATTCAGAATAATTCAGACATTACTTCTTATTACTTCATAACCTCTATGATATGCATCTCTGTTGACAAAAACATATTAATATTCATCATTCATGGTTACCATGATTCAGGATCCTCAAATTGGTCTTCCATACAGGAGTGTCAATGACCCCCGCACTGGGTACAGTGATATTAGTAAAAATTGCAATTTTTTTTTAAATTTCTCTTGAAATCGTTTTCCTTCTGTTTCTTAACCCTTCATCTCAGTCTTTTCCACTTTGTACAAATCGGTGTTGCACTGCCAGGTTAACGCATATGCGCAGGGTTCTTCCTCTGCTCATGTGGTCTTGTTATTGTTATTGTAAACAAACACAGAACCAAAACAAGAGGTAAAACAGGTAAACATCATCATCATCATCTTCTGCTGGTTGGGTCGCGGGGGCAGCAGCCTAAGCAGTGAGGACCAGACGTCCCTCTCCCCAGCCACTTCCTCCAGCTCTTCCGGGGGGACACTGAGGTGTTCGTAGACCAGTTGAGAGACATAGTCCCTTCAGCGAGTTCTGGGTCGACCCCGGGGTCTCTTACCAGTTGAACATGCCTGAAACACCAGGTAGGCGTAGGTAACAGGTAAACAATAAATACTTCATCTGTAAGCTGGGGTATTACTTTGTATTCAGCCAAAATGAACTGATAATGCAAGATAAAACACAATCGGTTATTCACTATTGAACGGGCACCTTTAAGGGATTTTTGTGCCTTTCTTTCTTTTTAAACAATAAGGAGGGATCATTGCAATCAACTGTGGTTTACTTAAATTTGTTGGTGAAACATTTTACACTTTTAATGCTGTGAATTTTAATACACCTAAAGAATGAAGTAAATGCTGTTAGAAAATGTACATTACACTTTCTTAAAATATTTCTTCAAATCTGTTTATCAAATACTAATGCCTTTTGATGGAATATACTTAAATAATATGTACATTTAAGACAATCATCATGTCTAGCTCATAAAATCAACTTTAATGTAGCTAATTGTTTTTAATCCTCAATTTTCAGTTCATTTTGGCCAAATACAAAGGTTTTCCAGCAAAACCACCCCAGCACACGGGTTAAGTATCACCTGTTTTACATCTTGTTTTGATTCTGTGTCTGTTTAGAATAAAAAAGACCGTGTGACCAGAGGAACAAAATTGCGCATGTCTGATAACTTGGCAGTGCAACACCGATTCGTAGAAAGTGGAAAAATCCAAGATGAAGTGTTAAGAAACAGAAGAAGATATACGAATTCAAGAGAAATAAAAAAGATGCCAGTGTGTGCTTATATTATCGCGGCCGGTGCAGGGGTCATTGAAACTTGCGTCCAGGAGTAAGCAAATTGTTTCAGAAAGACATTATGCCCAAATCCATTTAATTTTTAAAAAATAACACTGTATTTCATATTTATTTTATATACACTTATTGGAAGTGAATGGGCTCGTTAAAGTTAGCTCTGCCTTTTATTAGTGTGATATTGTCACAACCCCTGAACCATTTCTCAGAGAGTAAAGTAAACACACAAACAAACAAAGTGAATAAGTAATTATACAGAAATCACTAGTTAGGATGTGAAAATTACAGTTTGGGAAGTTGTTGAATTAAAGGGTAAATATTAAAAAAGAAAACTTAAAAAAAAAAAAAAGAATCAGGAAAATGAGAACATGTCTAATCAATAAACTTGCTATAAATTTAGCTTAATATTATAGGGGTGTTTTTACTTAATGCTTAATATTTATTTCAGTCTTTAAGTGCATTTTGGAAATGAAATGAAGGATGGATAAAACTTTAGAGATAATTATTAAAGAAATGTAAATTATTTAAGATTTCTAGCTTCAACCAATCCCTCCTCTACTCTGATACACATGGTTTCATAGTTTCATGGTTTCCTCCTTTTTAAAAAAAAAAAAAATGTAATGCATTCTGTCACCTTTTGAACAGACCTCGTGTTTTATCAGCTGATGAAACAAACCACTGCCCTATAAAAACACCGTGCCATGAACAATGTAAACAACAATACAGGACCAGTCCATACCAAAACCTCCTCACAGTCTCCTGCAATCTTTCTCCTCCTTCATCCCAGACATATCCGTCTCACCCTCCAACTCTTCCTTCCTCTCCCACAACTCGTTTTCAATCTGATCATAAAGTCCCAAAGCAACATTTCAGACTGTTCAGCAGCGACATGCTAGAACTGGAAAGAGAACCAGAACACCTCCTTTTCTTACGTCACTCATTTGGTACCCGCCCACCTTCAGTACAGAAAACCTCCAGCTGGAGGCGCTGCATCATCCTGATGAAGGTGGAGGTGGTGGTGGTACTGCATTTATAGTTGATCAAAAACCTGTAATGTGAAAATGTGCTGTAGAGTCAGTGTTATCTTTACACATGAAATTTTACATGGCATTTCATAGGTCTGTATATGGTCCCAAAAGTATTGGATCACGTACTCACCCTTTTGCCGAACCGCTTAATCTTACTAGGGTTGCAGGGAGGCTGGTGCCTATTTCATTTTTAGCCTAATGTGAATGTCTATGGAATGAGGAAGGAAACCGGAGTACCTGGAGGAAACCCACGCAAGCACGGGAAGAAGATGCAAACTCCATACAAAAACACCCAAGCCTGGGACTCCAACCCAGAACCTTCTTGCTGTGGGGTGGACATGCTAACCACTACATCACTGTGCCGTCACCAAATGTTCGATATTAAAAACCCAAATAATTTTCTTTTCTGTTCCAATTCTGGCGGCACAGTGGCATAGTGGTTAGCATGTTCACCCCACAGCAAAGAAGATCCTGGGTTCGAGTCCCAGGCTCGGGTGCTTCTGTGTGGAGTTTGCATGTTCTCCCTATGCTTGCATGGGTTTTCTCAGTAGGCTGATTCGATGTTCCAGACTGACCTTAGGTGTGAATGTGAGTGTAAATGATTGTGTGTGTTGGTCTTGCAATGGTTTGGTGAGCTGTGTGTGTACTCTGCCCTCTCCCATTGTCGGCTGAGATAGGCTCCAGCATCCCCACATCCCTAGTAGGATTAGGTGGTTTGGCAAATGGGTAAGTGAGTGAGTGAGTATACATTTGGGTTTGAGATCCAGCCCATCCCAAACAATGTCACTGAGATTAAGGTCAGTACTGTAGTGCCAATGTTGTGCCAGTTCATACATCAAACATGATTCCTCATGCTCTCTGAACTTGATGTTGTTGATTTTGTGTGTGTGTGTGTGTGTGTGTGTGTGTGTGTGTGTGTGTGCTATTATTTTAGTTTGTTGTTGTTGATTTTCTGTAGTTTTAGATTTTATATGCAATATATACACATGTACAAATGTGATTTGTAACCCACACTGAAACCACATCTGGTTATTCAGACTGAAGAGTAACTGATCTATTCCTGGAAGCTAGTTATTTATTTAGCACACAGGACAAAGTGTTTGCATCACACATTGCCTTGGCAATTACATATTTTTTCCTCATGCAATAGTTAAACAAAAATGAAATGCAATTCAGGGTCAGCTTTACAATGAGAAACTTGTAATAAATACATCCCTGGGGAAATATCTGTTTTGTTTTTTCAATGTGATATGATCAGTTAAATACATTCATTCATTCATTCATTTTCTGAACCGCTTATTCCTAATTAGGGTCGCGGGGAGGCTGGCGCCCATCTCAG
>JBCNYH010000026.1:14340128-14353286 GCA_039654325.1 Tandanus tandanus
GTGAAACCAATACCTGCCAATGCGGGTCCAGCCAGACAACCACCCACATCCTCAGCGAGTGCCCAGCCTATGGTTCATCACACAGGCCTGATGGCCTAGCGAGGCTGGACCCAGAGACCATAAACTGGCTTTGTAATGCAGCCATCCCAGTATGAATCTGAAAATTATACGAATGATGACGACGACCTTTCCTCTCGCGAGTACGAAATCGCAAGAATAGGACGTGAATCCCCCAGTTCATATACGGCAAGTTAATGGCAATTAGAACAGTATACAGATATTGAACTAACAAACCAGACAAACTAGTGACCTTAGGCATAAAATTAGCCACAAATACAAATGATACACGCTTCCAGTTACATACATTAAACAAGAGTCTGATCATACATATGAAAGAAAGGAACACAGTGCCATGTATTCATATGCAAATTAGTTACATATTCCAGATGAAAAGACAGGGTGAGCATGTGAACTTTCTCTACTTTTCGCATTACAATGTTGCCCCCCGTGTGCTGAGTTATTGGTCATTTTTATTGTCTTCACAAAAAAAGGTTAATGTAACAGCACATTTTAATAAAAAGACTAACTATGCATGCAAGCTTTTATTAAGTTTGGGTTTAATTTCCTTTTAAGAAATAGACAAAATTAGTTTTTAGGTCATTTCAACCAGTCCTGGCTTCAGACATTATCATGATACTCCTCAAACTGCCAGCATTATTAAATTATATATTGTGACAAATATTGATATTCATCAAAGTCAATAAGCCCTAATTTAAAACAAAATTAACCTCATGATACCCTCATGTTTCAATATATTGCGATACGTTTTAAGATCAACTGATATGAAAAAAATTATAATCATGATAACATTTTTCCCCCACATCACCCAGCCCAATATTCAGCGATGACCACCGTAGCTTTAGCAAATAACTGTTATTGATCATATTGTCCAGTCCATGTACGAAAATCAAAATTTGCTTTATGAAATTGCTAAAAAAATGGAAATATTAAGAACTACATATGTGTGCAAGGAGTTAAAAAGCTTCACTGCACCAGGTGCTATCATGCCATTTTATGCAGCTCCCTCTGAGCATAACAGCGAAGAATCAGCCAGTCAAACCATCTCTCTCCTGAAACATTTATTAACACTACCTCCCAGCCAGGATGGTTCTTTCTACCATACTGTACTGCAATATATCTCGGGTAGCCACTGCCATATTATAATTACATGGTTTCTCCATATTGTGGCAGATAAAGTATGAAAACATTGGCATCATATTATCTGGTATATCACTCTCAATGTGAAAGGTCTCTACTGCTACCTGCTGGAGAATCAGAAAAAGGCTGCCATGAACAGCAGACAGCCATGTGATTTTATATACACTGCCTACATATAATTTTTTATTCATTCATTCATTCATTCATCATTCATTCGCCATTCATAATCCTACTAGGGTCACAGGGAGGCTGGAGCCTATCTCAGCAAGCACAACTGCAGACTCCATGCCGCAATGTCCTTACCGAGCTCAAGCGTATAGGAAGACGTGCTAACCATTACAGCACTGTGCCGCCACTGTGCCAAATGTCTTTATTAAGTACATCATGGTACAGTGTGTAAGATTTAACGGTAACTAGCAGCATCTAGTAGTGCGATTCTAGATTGCCAAATGAAATTTCATTCCTGACCCTTCCCCTTCAAAGCCTGTATGTTTCTGGGCTACTGTAACATGACGGTGCAAGATGGTGGCATCCATAAGAGGGGACCCGCTCTACATGTAGATATATAAACAGCTTATTCTAAGGCGCCGATAACTGAACTTTTTTTTTTAATGACGATTGATTAATGAAAACTTTTGCAATTTATTGATGATATACAGTAGTGTGCAGTGTATTTATCAGTGTCTTTGTCAGTGTCTTTAATCTTTGCAGTGAAGATTATACACCACCACATTTGTCTAAAAGGGCTCCTAATAAAAAGAAGTAAAAAAATTACTTCTCTATATTTTTTGGGTGAAATGTATTGAACAATGCTACTGTAGGCAATGAGAACCAAAAAAATAATAATAATTCCGACAAGTATATTGAGGTAAAAGTATGACTAATAAACAAAAACACTGAAAATATCCATTTTTCAGAAAACTTTTGCATAGCATGAATCAACTTCAAACTATGTGGAATGGTTTAGTGAGTGAAGAAATTAAAAAATATATGAACACTATGCCTGAAAGGTTAAATGCTGTAATCAAAGTAAACGGTGGCCACGCTAAACATTGACTTTTCTCTCTTATTTTTGTTATTACTATATATTGTTGTCTGTTTACTTATTCTCATCAATATGATCCAATATTGCATGAAATAAATACTTGAATGGTACTTGGTTTTTGATTTATCTTCATTTTGTTAAGTTGTATAAGTGTACTGTATTTTTTTTATTTCTTCACTCGCTAAACCATTCCATATGGTTTGAAGTTCATTCATGCTATGCAAAAGTCAAATAAATACAATTTGCGACACCTTTCAATTTTTCTGAAAAATTGGTATTTTCAGTGTTTTTGTTTATAAGCCATACTTTTACCTCAATATACTTGTCGGAATACATTTTTTTTGTTCTAATTGCTTGCAATAGCATCGTTCAATACATTTTCACCCAAAAAAATATAGAGAAGTAATTTTTTACTTCATTTTATTAGGAGCCCTTTTAGACAAAAGTGGTGGTGTATAATCTTCACTGCACACTACTGTAAACTGGAGAGTGTGCTGCTTTTCTTTTTCAGATATTCAAAAACACATTGCGTGCAGGAGTACTCACAGGTATGTCAAATTATCTCTGTACTGTTCCACATTAATGCTTGTGCTTTTTTTTTTTTTTTTTTTTGTATAATAATTATTGCTCTTTTTCCTTTAAGCTTCTACAACAACACATGTGAAGTGGACAAAGAGAAGATTAGGATAGTTCTGTCCAATCTGAAAGAGGTATCATGAGCATTATCAGAGCTGTTTCTAAACACACAGTGTACAGATGTGTATACAGTCACAGTGCCATTCTCAATTCTGATCCACCAGAAGGTGTTGATTGATTTTCTGTAACAGCAGATCTGACAGTATTGCAGATGGAAGTCATATTAATGTGCTGGTCCTAATATAAATTGTAATAGTACCAGCTCAATAAAACAACATGTGTGGCAGGTGCTTCATGCAATCGAAAAATAATTATAAACATGAAAAAATGCATGATACTATTTTACATGGGATAATGTAAAAAAAAATAAAAATAAATAAATAAATAAATAAAAATAAAAATAAAAAAAAAGTTTCTCAATAGCATGACAAGCTGTGCTTTTTGGCCTTGCTAAGATACAAAAAAAAAAAAAACTTATTCTTTGGACATTGCACAGCATTAAATGTGTTAGTAATGTGATAATCTGTTGTGAAATAAGACACTAAAATTAAACACTACTAATATTCACCATCACACCATTAATAACAATAATACGTTATCATAATATTATACCACAGGACTGTAGAATTCTTAAAGACGTTGATTAATTACCTTTATTATGCTTTCAAAATATCTTCTTGTTTCTGATTGGTGGAAAGCGACAGGCTATTTTGTGGCCTTCTTCTATGAGCCTATTTATCCATCATTGACATTAGAAAAGTTGAATGGTCTTTTCAACTATGTTTCTCCTCATATATATCATGCAAGATGGATATTGTAGGCTACGTTCATCTTAATTAGTTATTTAGTACCAGCAAAGCAGTGCGGCCCTGTGCTGCCAAAACTCCTTTTTCCTCTCACTGTTTATGCTGTTATAAAAGTCAGTAGCAGATTGCTGTGGTGTAAGAGGAGTAGAAAACTAGGGGATGTGGTGCTGTAGGAAAATAATCAGCTTGAGGTTGATCACGTTTTCCTATCATAATAGGAATAATATGACTTCATTCATGGGTTTTTGCTCTCCTTTTGAGTAAAGGAGAACGTGATTGGTTGGTATCGGCAGCGGAGGAACACTAGTCAAATAATGACTTTAAAAGAGCAGTCAGTTCATCAGAATTTGAGGAAGTTGCTGCCGTACCAGGAACTCATTTTCTTGCTGCTCACACCATCTGAGGTGACGACGTCGCGCTCCACCCATCGCCTGGAGTTCACGGCCTTCATATGGAACGGCAGGTCAGGACAAACTTCTACGTCAACACATGCTGTAGTAAACATGATCGATACATTACATTTTTAATATGGTTAACTTGTTTGAACTTTTCTGTGCTTCAGTCAGTACAATAGTATCCCAGTTTCCGTGAGCAACCTGGGTACACTGGAGCAGCAGGATTACTGGAGAGTCTCTGCTACGTGTCCTTCTCTGAGTCACTGTCAAGCCCTAAAACAGCACAGGTGCTGTACAAACCTGATATAATAATAATAATATGTACTGCATTACTTATTATTTATCGGTGCTATAATGTAAGTGATAACAGGAACTAACATGTTTTCTAGATATTCCACAACATTTTAAAATAAAGGATAAAAATTATGACAGTTTACATTTTATAGAAATTGTCAGTATTGGGAAGCTGCTATAGTATAAAAGGAATGAAACACTTGATGTGCTGTTGAGGAAAGTGATCAGCGTTGAGGAGTTAACGCTTGCCGTGTAACTCATTACACCACCTATTATTTCCCAGTAACTGTTCTCCTCATCATCCTTATTTATTAATTAATCCATAAGGAGCTAGTGCCAGACTGAGTGAGACGGGGTAGACCACAATTCATATCCAAGATCTGGTTCTTCTTTGAATTAGTTTACGTCATCTCCTGTATACACTCTGTTCCTCTCTCACTTCAGAGCCAAATTCTTCTCTTCAGAGCAGGATCTCAGAGATGTGCAGAAAGTCACTGACATGAATGAAGCCTTATTGGATGAGATGAAGGTAACTGTTGGGAAAGTTTTCTTTGTTTTTTAGTAAAAATGCCCAGCTTTGCTCCTAAACAGTGGTATGTTTTGTTCCAGACTGTGTGTGAGAAAGTGGAGAAAAGCGAGCGGCGTGTGGAGAAACTACGAGCTGAGATCTCCGAGCTCAGAGAAGCCGTCGGAGAGCGGAGGAAAAAAACGCAAGAAGGTGAAGGTAAGAACTTTGGTGGTTTTATAGGTCTGGAGTTTGAGGATTAGGTCCAAGTAAGGGTGAGGTGCGGAAAAGCCCACAAAGATTTAAAGTGTAATAAAATCAGCCACGTCATACACCTTTCTTTTCCTCTTCAGGCTTTATTACACAACAAACAGCAGTTAGAATACAAATAAGAATAAAGTTATTTTTCCTGTTGTGAAGTTAATTCGTAGAGATGTCCGGTTCTGAAATTATGGATTGGTTTCGGGTTGTTTCTAGCCTGCAACCCGGTTTTTCAGTTTCGGTTGCAATTTTGCCATTAAAAAGTGTGAAATTTTACAGAACTTTGAGTTTTTGGGTTTTTTTTTTTTTTACAATACTGGTGAAAGATCGAAGGCTAGAATAGGAACTCTATTTTATTTTTTTTTTTTTTAAATGATGCATGTTTACATAAAGGTGAATAGAAGTGTTCAAAAAGAATGTAGCCTCCTACTTTACTGAGATCCACACTTCAACCCAAACTGGAGATATTTCATTTCAATATGTAGCAAACGGGTAGCATGTAAACAACTGCACAAAGTGAGGTGTAAAAGAAATAAGAGGAGAAAATAAGATTGAATTTCCAGCAGCTTTGCGTTTAATCACTGTTTGTACAGCCTGAGTTACTGTCACCAGATAACACGGACAGCCATGTTACATTGGAACTGATAAACGTGGGTCTAGCCGTGCCTTTGGGAAAGAGAATATAACTATAGATTATTCGTGGCTTTCTTGGCGGCGGTAGCTCAGGTGGTTAGGAGACGTGCTAGTGCATGACAGAGTATTTTACCCACAGGCACGGGTTCGAAACCTCCCGCACTTATTTTAACTAACAGTTTATAAACGTGATTTATTTGTTTTGTTTGTATAATTTGTCTTTGTGTAAAACAGAGGCACAACAATGTTTATCTTGTTTATCTACTGAATAACCATGTGGAGCGTCAGATTTCACTCTGAATCAGATTTATAATCTTGACGAATCTGCAGAAGTCAAACAGAAGGAAGGAAAATGTTGGCAGAAATAGCAGAAAGTAAACGTCTGTAAACCAGTATCACCAGTTAACATGAAAACCAGTTCAACTGGAACACCATGTATATCGGATTTTTATTGGACTCGGTTTTAGGTTTCAGTTTTATAAGCACAACCGAAACCGAACCAAAATTTCGGGAACCGACCCATCTCTATTAATAAGACAAAGCAGCAGCTTTTCACATACTCCACATTACAAAGCTTTGACATCGGTGCCTCCTTCCCTAAACGTTAAATTGACATATTAATAATAAACATCATATTAATGATTACATGTATTTTGAAACATCTGTTTATGTGTAGTGTCTGTCATACCCGTGCCTGTGACTGACTCGTTACTATAGATGGAAGTAATAATATATTAGAACAAGTGCTTCAATATAAACCTGAGATTCATTAAGGCTACATTATTGACAGAGCTGCTGACCAATCAGAGTGAAGAATTCTTCAGCGCTGTGAGATAATAAACTCTAAGATAAATAGAACTGTAAAGCTGGAGTGTAGTTTAGCTTAATGTAACATACAGTAACATAAGAGCTGGTTAGTCTTTATTATTATTATTATTAGCATCCCTTTTTGAAATCGAGTAAATCATCACAGAACTCGTTGTGTTTTAGCCAAAGAAAGTTCTCCTCCTGAAGAACCCACTGAGAACGTCCTACTTTGCGAGGCTCTGAAAGCGCTGTTCCCCAACATGCCGTCATTACGCAGTCGGACTCTGAACGTTGAGGGTGTTCCCATACTGCACATGTGCTGCGTTAAAGACCACAGCATCGATATCGCCACCAGACTGTCGCCCCTGCTGCTGCTGCAATGTGGTCACAGTGTGCGGAGGAGGAGGAGCTCAGGTTCTGGGTCAAAGGGCAAATTTCAGACCACAGGTGTCACACAGAAAGGTAAAAAGAGGAAGGTGGACGCAGAACTGAGTGAGACACTGTCTGAAAGCGGGACTGACACAGAGGTGGAGGTGAGCAGCCTGAACCAAAGCAACTCTCCTGTCTTTTAAAGACTTTTAATCAGGAAACACAAACAACACAATGGGTGTGAATATAGATATACAATAATGAGTTATTTTCCGGTAACAGCACAACAAGTGTTTTATTCCTCCTGTAACACTTCAATTTGCCAACCCTTCAACCTTTATCAATAAAGAATATCATACTATTTCTTGTTCTCTAAGTACATTCAGTCTTGTAGAATGTCCTCGAAACAATGCACCTCCTACTTCCTGTTACAGTTTATATTGTGTCAGCTGCAAATAAAAAACGGGGTCTGTGGTGTAGTGGATAGTGTTTGGCTCATAATTGAGAGCTCGTGGGTTTGAATCCCCGTTAGTCCCCCACCGTGCAAAGAATCCTGGGCAAGGTCTTAACCACAAGTGTGCCATCCCATCCAGGAGGAGGAGTTAAACTTGTAGTTGCTTCAAGCTACAGAAACCGGGATAAGCACCGGCCTGATGAGCCAGTAGGCTCGGGAGCTAAAAAAAAAAAATAAATCATTAGACTCTAAATGTGGAAAATATTTACTGATGTGTTCACTGATGTAAATGAATAATTAATGCAAATTCTTAAATTTTACTTTTACGTGTTTGTTTTTTTTACATACTCTTCAGTTTGTTCACTTGTTAATTAAACATCCACTGAACCAGCATGAGTCCTTATTCATTTGTTCAAGATTAATTTGCCTGCTGTTAATCACAGTTCTGAAATGTTGAAGGATAACTAGTGAATAAATTGTCTGAGTAGTCATAGGGGTATTTGGTAGTCATTGGGGGCAGCCATGGCCTGATGGTTAGAGAAGCAGGTTTGGGACCTAAAGTCGCCGGTTCGATTCCTGAACCAGCAGGAAAAATGTGCGGCGGTGGTGGGGGGAGTGAGCAACACCTTCACTTCTTCCACCTTCATGGCTGAAGTGCCCTTGAGCAAGGGACCTCACCCCCAACGTATAGCAGCCCACTGCTCCGGTGTGTGTGTGTGTGTGTGTGTGTGTGTGTATGCTCTCACTTTGGATGGGTTAAATGACTGAAGCTCTGACTGAAAACTTTTATTCAACTTATTCTCGTTAACAAGTGATTTTCTTATGGCCACACAGTTGTTTAGTCCTAATCCTGTAAGTTATTGTGTGTGTGTGAAATGCTATTACCTTTAATAAACATAGTTGTGAGTTTTCCGGGTTTTTTTTAATGATTTGACCTTACTAAGAATTTTATCACTTTCAATCAAAACGTAAATAAATTCCGACTGCATTTCGTCCATGAAGTTCACAATTCCGCAATACACTTCCAGGTTGTAATAATGCATTGGATAGTTCTTAACCCAGTTTCAGTCATTTCAGCAATCTCATTAGTTGTTTTCTTTGATTAAGCCAGTAATTTGACACTTTTGAAATGTACTAGCATCTTTTCCATGACCATGTCTTATAATGTGGTTGTTTAGGAAAAGAGAAGCTGATCACCCCCCACACATCAATTCTTCAGAGATTAAAGACATCATCTGAAAAAAATTAAGCAAAATATGATGCACATGATTTGATTATATCAGTAGATTTAATGAGAATTAAATCTGTGAAAATGTTTCATTGTAGAATCTTGTGGTAATGTAACTAAGTAAACTTTTTGCAATAAAGATAAAAAATTAAGCTTGCTTGATTTTTAATATTGAAATGAGACAAAAAAAAAAACAAAAGAGAAAAACAGGCTGATACACTCAGATTTTTATTCACTTCATCAATAAAGTATAAATATTACGTTTTCTTGTTACTCCATGTGTCTGATGTCACAAATGTTGGGGTCTTTGATAAACTGCGGGTCTTTCAGTGTTACTGACATGAAACCTGTTAAAGGGGGGAAAAGATAAGTCACTTGTAATGAGGAATTTTGGAGTTGAATAAGAAATAAGTTTGTAGGTGATGTCTCTGGCAGATGGTAAAATGTAAGTGTGTCATGTTCTATCAGTGAGGCAACATAAACTTCTTGTCATCAATGGTACAAAAAATAGTTAAAAACTAATTCTCACACCTTCCATTTTCCCTCAACCAAAACCATTTGCACACACACACACCACACTAATCACTTGTAAGTCACCTTAATCTTGCATGAGTGCTGAACACATCAAACCAAGCCTTAGTTGACCGCAGTGCGCACTTACCAGAGTGAAGTTCCTACATGGACATCCCTATTTCCCACAGAAATCACACACTGCACATGTATGCTGCCCCATGAAACTAGGTCAGATATCTTCCATATATGGTCATGGAATCTGGTGTACATCTATTCATTTGTCCTTACAGGGAAACACTGGTTTAATTCAAAATATTGTTGATGTGGACATGTTAGAGTAGCCAAGTCTTGGAAAAACTTTGAGGTCTACTTTTAATTTAATTTATCAATTGAACAGAATCTTTTTTTTTTACGACCAATTTCCTTTAATAATATTGTGTTACAGGGTTCGTCTGGGTAATAAAATGGAGCAGCGATGAGGAAACTCGTCATGCACTGAAATGATGACATGCTACTTGGATTATTCTATTCGTGTCACTTTCTGAACAACAATCAAGAAGTCCCACTTTGTTTGGCTTGGGTCTTGTTTCTCGGTGTGCAGTGTAAAAAAAAACAAAAAAAAAAAAAAACCTTCATTTCCATCTAAAACCTTCAGCTGCTTACAATTTACACTCAAAAAATAACAAAAACATACAAGAATGTATATATCTTTAGGATTTAAAGAAGTAAAAAGGAATTATGCGTAGCATTACCCATCGAGCGAGCTCTCTTGATTGCTTTCGTCACCGCTCTCTGTTTTTGACCGCACAAACCTGCAGGAGATACATTAACCTGTTACTTCATCGAATATGAAGCAGGGGCACATTGCGGACATGGCGGAGATGTCTCACCTGTGATGTGTCGGCCGTATATTCTGCCCGTGTGCGGTGAGATAAACTGCGACAACAACTGCCAACAAGAATTGATGTGTTGCATTGAAGCCCCTGGAATCCTTATAAGGGTAATGGTTCAGAATCATTTATCAGCCAACTCACCTGGATGTTTTTATAATCCACTGACACGTTACACAGGATGCAGCCCTTCTGAGGTTGCTTATATGGATTTTCCATTTTGATGGGCTGAAAGAAAAGCTTGGTATATGTGTGTATTCAGGTGATTCATTTATACATAGATATTAAGTGATTACTTACCATGTCACTTAATTTCTCCTCTTGTTGACCGGCGGACAGGCGTCTGAGACATTGCACTGTGAATTATAGAGATGAAAATTTAATCAAAAATGATTTCATATCAAAGTGAACAAGTTTTACATATTTAACCTAATTGGTGAGATTAGATCCTGATCATTATAATGCACAAAAACATTACAACGGCAGCCACACGGGTTCATTTATACCAGTTACACATAGAACAAATTGATGACAACTAGGGTGACATGGTGGCATTGTGGTTAGCACGTCCGCCTCACAGAAAGAAGGTCCTGGGTTCGAGTCCCAGGCTTGACAACAGTGCTTCTGTGTAGAGGTTGTATGTTCTCCCCGTGCTTGTGTTGGTTTCCTCCAAGTACTCCAATTTTCTCCAACACGCCAAAGACAAGCACATTAGGCTAACTGGCTGTTCCAAAATGCCCCTAAGTGTGAGTGTGAATGGTTGTATATGTGATGGACTGGCATGTTGTTCAAAGTTTAACCCATAACCGGCTGAGGTAGGCTTCAGCCTTCCCCACGACCCTAGTACGATTAAGCAGTTCATCGAATGAATGAATGAATTAGAAGAGAATAACATGTAGTACAAGATATGATGAGATATAAATCTGGAAAACATTGAAGACTTTCTGAATCACGTTTATTGTTATTGCTGTAGAGAAAAGAAAAATACAGAATTTTATATTTTATATGATAAAAGATACACATGTATATGCATACATTCTCCGCTTTATAAGAAACAGCTTTACGTTAAAGGCATTTTCTAATCAGCCAATCATGTGGCATCAACACAATCCATAAAATCAACAGGTTTCCGTTAATGTCCAAATCAAACAGGACAGGGGAAAGTGTGATCTCTGTGAATTTAACCAGGGCATGAATGTTCGTACCAGATGGGATGGTTTAAGTATGTAGAAAATGCTACCGTCTAGTAGTCTCTCTCTCGAGCCGGAGTGTCAAACCCATTTTCACTGAGGGCCACATCACTAAATTTCAAGGTCATCGAGGGCCTAGAAATTTAGTATTTGTCCACTTTTCCTTTCCTTTCCTGACAATGTTAGCTTGCATTCTTATTTAAGACAGCGGTATAATAAAATAAGTGGCCAGCTATTGGATGCATGATGAATTAATTTTTATGGTAAAAGTTGATGCAAAAAATGAAAGATAATCATTTTCTTTAAAATCTTGCGGGCCACATTAAGTGCGTTGACGCTCTGAATTTTGCCCGCAGGCCTTGAGTTTGACACCTGCACTCGAGAGGTTATACAGAATGGTCTTGGAAAACAAAGCGTCCTGTGAGTGTCTTGTCTGCAGACTGAAAGCGCTTGTTGATGAGAGTTTGGAGGAGAATATCCAGACCAGACTGGTTTAGGAAGTCTATAGAAATAAACACTCTTTACAACAGTGATGAGCAGAAAAGCATCTCATAATGCAGAACACATCAAACCTTGAGTCAACAGAATACAACATTATGATCAGGTCACACTGATTCTCTCTTATCATCATCAAGCACAGCTTTCACGTGCACAGCTTTCACGTGCACAGCTTTCACCCGCACAGCTTTCACCCGCTCAGCTTTCACCCGCTCAGCTTTCACCCGCTCAGCTTTCACCCGCTCAGCTTTCACGCACACAGCTTTCACCCACACAGCTTTCACCCACTCAGCTTTCACCCACTCAGCTTTCACGCACACAGCTTTCACGCACACAGCTTTCACCCACACAGCTTTCACCCACTCAGCTTTCACCCACACAGCTTTCACCCACACAGCTTTCACCCGCTCAGCTTTCACGCACACAGCTTTCACTCACTCTGTGACTGTTTGTTTTTCACACCAGTCTGTAAACTGTTAAAGCTGTTGCTTTAAAACTCCAGCAGATCCACAGGGATCAGTCACAGAATTTCTCTTCATTCTGATGTTTAACGTGAACCGAAGGTTAAATCTCGTAGAGTGTCCACTGTGTGTCACCGTCAGGGGTGCAGAGCATGAGTTCGGTATTAAACCGACTGACGGATCCTCATAATAACAAACGAATTAACGGCGTTTCTAAAGTAACAGAACTATAATAAATATCAACTTTACTACCTGGAATGTTAGGTATGATCCAGTGTTTTGACAGGACTGTGTGAAATACTCGATAATTTGAAAGGACAAGCATCTTTCCACTGCTGGTTCAGTGAGCCGCCATGACACTTCTTCTTCTTCTTCTTCTTCTTCTTCTTCTTCTTCTTCTGTAATAACAATCAAGTTGCGTCGCGTCATTTTGTTGTAGCGCCATCTAGTGTATAGAAATAAAAAAAAAGATTACTTACCAAAGATTTCTTAAAAATTATTATTTTTTAAAATAAATTAAATAAAATAATTTCAATTTTGCCTTGTGTACTGAACTAATACGTAATAAGTAATAACGTTATACAATACTACTACTACTAATAATAATAATAAGAAGAAGAAGATGAAGTAAAGAAGAAGAAACAACTAATCACCTTTAATACACCACTGGAACACGGCCAGATCTTATGGATTTGATGTAACACAGTGGTACGAGCACAAACCAGAAGGGGTAACGGAAAGAGAAGGGTTGAAATTGCTGTGGGATTTTTACCATCCAGACAGAATCCCACATACAAGCGAGAAGAGCAGCTCAACCTTTATTATGTATTAACACACACACACACACACACACACACACACACACACACACACACACACAGAACAGATTTTCAATGTTTTACTGATCAAATTGATTGTATCTGTGTGTGTGTGTGTGTGTGTGTGTATATATATA
>JBCNYH010000026.1:14354987-14370897 GCA_039654325.1 Tandanus tandanus
TCTGGTACTGTAAAGAATAGAGTCGAGTCTTCTGGTACTGTAAAGAATAGAGTCGAGTCTTCTGGTACTGTAAAGAATAGAGTCGACTCTTCTGGTACTGTATAGAATAGAGTCGACTCTTCTAGTACTGTAAAGAATAGAGTCGACTCTTTTAGTACTAGTACTAGGCTCAGTTTGCACACGTTTTTGAACATGAACTCATGCATTTTTTGATCTCTGTTCATTTACAGTGCTGCAGTGACAGTGAGGATCTCTTTGATGGCTATGACAGCATCATCGCTGACACCTCCTTCCTCGCCAAGCTGGAAAATGTTGAACAGGATTACGCACCACAAACTACCAAAAGCACTGCTGCTTATCTTGCAGACTTCACAGACGATTTCCATGATACTTCCCTGAGGGATTTACCAAGCTCTCAGTTAGCGTTTCAGCAAGACATGCAGAATAAATTGCACGCCACCCATACAGGAGAAGCAGGGAGCACATCTACTCCTGATGTGAGATGCTCAAAACAGTCCGTCTGTGATGATCAGAACAAACCGGCTAGCAAAGTCCGAAGAAGCATTGCTGACCAGCTGAAAAGGGCCATGCTGGAAAATGCAGCTTCTTCCAACACAGTGTCGAAGACGATTCTGCAAAAAGAGGCTGCAGTGAAGGAAGAAATCTGTGCTGCTGTGCAGACCATCGAGTCTGTAATCCCAGAAGGAGACTTGGGACCTTTCTTTGGGCTTCCCTCTAAAGTTAAGGATTTAATCATGAGACTGAAGAGGATTGAGGACTTGTATGGTGATTAAATCACAGCCTTTTATATAACTTTGATTAAATCTGTACCTCAGTCAGAGTGAATGTCATCTCCTAGCTTACCCGGTGTCATTTTAATAGCATTTAGTGACTCTTAATTTACTGGCTTTTTAGGGTTAATGACATACAGCACACAAACATGGCTTACTTTAGCATCACTATGGACTTGAATGACAGTTACAACAAACAGTACCACTCAAAAACTTGGACACACCCACCAACTTTATTCAGCAATGTGAAAGTGGGGACTACTGATAAACACCAGCAGTGCAATTATACATTACTTTTGATAGTGTTACCATGTAGCTAGGAATGCTGTTGTTCATATTAAATTGGAGAAATAACAAAGTATTGAATATGACAAACCTTTAAATAGCTGTGAAAGACTGACCTGGAGGGAGCCAATACTTTCTGCAGCTAGTTTGTGTGTAACTGAAAGGAGTCACACATTTTCAGCAGTGGGTCTTGGATGACATTCTGTTCTAGTTTTACATGATTCACAGAGAAGAAATGTTATAAAATATCAGTAATGAGAAATCCTACACAAATCAGCATTAAATTGAATGACACGATACTGTGATGTTCAAATCCTCGAGCATTTAAAAAAAAAAACGGAAAAAAAACCAGAGGTTGGTAACGAAAGAGAGAAAATTTGGCTGAAGGTTTTCCGTACACTACTGAATATTTCTATACTGTTTTAGATGAAGACATTGTTCCAGGTGGTTGTGATGACCAATCAGTGATGTGCATCATTTCTATCCCCGCCCACATGTCCTTGTTTATTTACTTTTTCTAAGTTTAATTATCTGTTTTTGTCTGCATTTAATCTGTAATTACATGATACTAATTGTAGGAATTAAGGTTTTAAAATAATGACTTTTTAAACCAATACTACAATATTTTCATTTCTATCTGTGCAACAAGTTCATTTACAGCCCTAGTACCATCCATAAGCCTAATCGATTCTGTTAATGTTTCAGAGTGGCAGAAGGCATGTCTGAATTTGGACTCGGTTCTCCACAGAAAGAATCTGATCTACTCTCTTCCGACGAGTGGAGGGAAAACGCTGGTGGCTGAGATTCTTATCTTTAAAGAAATTCTCTGTAGGAAGAAAGACGCACTGCTGATATTACCATATGTATCACTGGTACAAGAGAAGGTAAATCAAGCTGTTTTGTTATTCAGCGCCTTTACCCTCATCAAGCAATTCCAATTGTGTGAATATGCAAATATGAAAAATTCCTGTCTCATACTACATATCCTGCCAATTTCCCAATTAAACAGCTCTGCTGGGCTGGAATTTACATAGTGGAATATGTCTGTCTATAATATTTAATGATAATAACACCATCTCCCCATGGTTCTTCCTGTTTATTGCAATAATCTGATTTGGACTCTGATTGGTCAGGTGTTGAACTCAGTGTTGATTGGCTGCAAGACAACTCACATGATTATGTTAATGCACTCATTCGAAAAACGTACTTGTTTCACTAGTTACAGTTAATTTATAGTTATTTGGCTGCAGCTGTGGTATAGAAACAGTATATAACACTGTTTAATCTACAATTAGTACATACTATATGTGAACAGCATGATCTGATTGGTCCTCTACATGTGGGTTATTAAGCATTTATTAAATGAGGTGAAGAACGATATGGAGAATTATTCGAGGGGTTGATATTCATGATCATTTTTTCTATATCAAACAAAAGCTGAATTCTATAATTGTTAAATTATTCATTTAAAATATTTTTAGAATTCCATCTTTTTTCTAACTAGTATAGAATTTTGGAAGTTTTTTAGTTAATAGAATTAACTTTTAATTAATTATTTATCAGAAAGTTTATTTGAAAGTTAATTTAGAAAGTTGCCAAATCTTTGGCCGTCCTGGAAATGTAACTTATTCTTGCGTCCCAATATGTTGTTGCTTTCTTCATGTTTTGCCTTCATTCTCACTGAGTAATTGACATTGTTGTATACAAGTCCCTGCGACCTGCGGTTGTGTAGGCTAGTGCACAGTCGATTGCAAGCTGCTTTTTTCTCGTCAAACTTCTTATGGTATCACAGTAGTGGAGCGCTCAAGCGTACAGAGGTTGTTCACAACGTTTTCCCTCTATGGAAAAAACACTCCAAGTTCATTTAAAGAACTCTGCTAATAACTGAGCTAAATGCACACATTCACACTTTATGTAGGGGAGTGATATCATATTTGGGTCATTCCATGTCAAGTCATCAGATGGTATCCACCACCTAGTTTCAGATTTTTCTCAAAAATATTTATTTGACTTTAAATCATGAAAAAGCTTAACCTGAAAGTTTTAGCAAGATCGGACAATTATTGACGATTTGACAGCTATTTGAATTTTGAAAAACAGTCATTTTCAGGTGATTCTTGACACCATGTGCTAAAATGAAATATATTAATAAAATAAAATTTCACATAAGAACGACATGCAGAGAGTCCATTTCTGCTGTCATAGGCAGAGTGAGATGAACCATTACTGAACTTTAGCTTCCTAAAGGGTTTTTTTTTTTAACCCATCTTTAGGTCCAGAAAATACATGTAAATTTCTATAGAAATTTGGCCTCCTAGTCTATTAGTTTGCACCATGCAGCTCAACAAACTCTTTTACACAAATCTTTCTCTCTAGAGGTATAGGAATTTTGGGGTGTGATGTCAGTTGTGCAGTAATCATTCAACTTATTCAGCTATTGACGTCACTGATGAAATAAGTCAGCTCGTAGAAGAATTAGCTAATGACTTTCCACGAACAAAGTAAATATGTGCCAACAAGGAAATATGTGACCCATCACAACAAAGTGGGTATTAAGTCGGAAATCATTTTAAAGCTGTCAGCTACAAAATGGCACCAATAACTCAAAATTAATAATTTCAGACTTAATACCCGCTTTACTGTGCTAGGTCACATATTTTATATGAATAATAGTATACATTATTTTAAATGATTAATGCTTGATTTACAACAAGTCACAATTTGTCATTGTCACTTGCAGCAGGCAGTGTCATTACTTTCATGCTTGAAAATGGAAACATAAATCATAAAAATCTTGTTTTAATTAGCTTTTTTGGTGTTTCTGTGTCATATATGCTAAAACTCTGAGTATAAAAACATCATTACCCAACCAGTTGTGTTTGGTGGAAAAAAGCCAAATTGATGGAAAGAAAAGTCATTACCATTAAATACTACAATAATAACTACAATTAAATACTACAATAATAACTACAATTTGAATGATATGGAGAATTATTCAGATCTCAGGGGGTGTTTTTTAACTAATTTATTTATTTTAATGATTATTTAAACAATAACAGGAACTAGCTTTTTTTTAAATGAGGATTTCACAAAATAAAGTGGCCCTTAAAAAAAGGAGGGGAAAAAGGAGAGTGAAAGTGACTCTGCTTTATCATATTTTGATGGTATTTTATTCTTTTTGTGGCACGTGACAGTTTCTTCTCATTTTACCTACATGTGCAAAAATGTACACAATGATACAGTGACCACTTTCTGCATTATATCTAATCGTTGCTGCATTTGACTCCAAGTATACGTATGTGAATTTACTGTATATGTGACACATGAAAGGAATCCCTGTAAACAGGGTTTTATTTTTGTAGGTTCGAGGCTTGGCGAGCTTTGGTATTGAGCTGGACTTCTCGGTGGAAGAGTACGCTGGGAGTAAAGGAAAATTCCCTCCTGTGAAGAGACGAACCAAGAAATCGCTTTACATTGCCACGATCGAGAAAGCTCACAGCATTGTGAACTCACTGATCGAGACAAACCGCCTGGACAACATCGGCCTGGTGGTGGTGGATGAGGTGGATCCCAGCATGGTGCTCATTCATTCATTGCAAAAAGGTAAATATTGAGATATGTTATACTCACAATATGTTTCTTCCCCACTATAACCAGCTCCACATGCTTGGAGATGGCAGCAGAGGAGCAATTCTCGAGATGACTCTGGCCAAAGTACTGTACATCAGCAGTAAGTCAAATGCAAATTCAAACCTCTGTCTCTTAGTTTGCACAGATGACCAAGACGAAGTTTGACGTTAATGTGTGTTAAACAGAAAGCACACAGATAATCGGAATGAGTGCAACTCTGGGTAACGTCGCTGATCTCCTGAGCTTCCTGAAGGCTGAGAACTACACCAATGACTTCAGACCTGTAGATATTTCTTTAATCAACTCTTTAATATGTGACTTGTGTAGAGACACTGTATACGAGGTGATGCCTCAGTGCTCAGACATCTCTGCTGCTATTTTGCAGGTGCAGTTGAATGAGTATGTGAAACTGAGAGACAGTATATATGAAGTGAATCCAAAGGAGGAGCAGTGCTTCAGGTTCTCACGTATGCTGAGTTTAAAGGTAGGTTTGCTTATTTGCCCCTTTGGCTCTTCCCTATACGCACACTTTCACTCCAGATGCGTCCCACCCCCGACTAGACAGTTTACCTCCTCAATAAATCTTTAAATGATTGTCATGCACATGAACTTATGATTATGCATATTTGTTTATTGATCTCACACTGCTGTCAGATTCTGGATTCTGACAGGTCAGAAGGTACCCTTCATTTCTGATAACAGCATCTCTGGCAGCTGGAGTGCAGCTGTAAATCACAGGTCTATAATAATTGAATTATATTAATTAGGCTTCCATACAGTACAATTTCGATCCCTAAAGCAAATGCTGACAACGTAGCGAATTTTGGATTAGGTAAATTTTCTGACGAATGTTGACGAAAATTAGGGTTCTCTATCATTTCGCGACATTTAGCAACGTTTAGTGAGAATTAACAAACAGGCATGCAAATGTCTGCAGAAGTATTTGCGAAAGACAGTAGGAAGACATTAGCATTAGCCACTCTTGTGCCGCTGTTCGGGAATGTTTGGGATCTTTTGCCAACTCCTTGTAAAATGCCAGGCGAATGTCAAGCAAATCTTGGAATTGGACCACCCAACCAAATAAAAAGGGTGAGCAAGCCCTTCTCAGATATAGAAGATAGACTTTCCGAATATGAGAATAGATTTCTGTCAGAAAGAAGCCCGGTGTGCTGCTGCCCTTAAGGAAGAATTGCTTTGGCTGTTTTTGCTTTTTAAATCACGACGGATACAGGTGAGCTCCCAGCCCAGGGAGGCGCAGAGCCTAAGAGCTGTGTAATGCCATCTCTTTAAACCAGGCTTTTGCAAAATTCCGAATTTGGAATTTCAGTTCAATTCATTTGAAGAATTTGAATTTGAATTGAATTGGCTCCACCCCACAGGATGTTGAATTGGAATGACAGGAAGTGGAATTAAATTCATTGCAATTCAGAGAAATTCATTATAGCCAAGTAACAGGAAGAATTCGTCACGTTTAACAAAGGTTTTGGCTTAAATACTAAAACTACTTTACAAACCCTAAAATTAAACACAAATTCCCTCCATTTTGAGTAATTTGTAATATTTTTTCATATGAAAATGAACAAATGACACAAAATTGTGATAAATGTAATAGTCATTTATTACAGTTCTTAATTTAACGGGTAATATTGTTGCATCTAATTGTCATAAGTTCCTCAAAGGTTTTATCATTGAGACGACATCTTTCTGGTCGGAATATCCGTCCTGCAATACTAAAGATCCTCTCAACAGGTTCAGAGGATCCAGGTATGGCAAGATATTTGCAGGCAAGTGCAGCTAGGTTTGGAAAACTGCTCTGGTTTTCTTTCCAAAACACCAAAGGATCAGCATCCTCTGTCAGGCCTGGTTTACTCAGGTAGACAGGGAGTTCATAGTAATAATATTTGTATGAAATATGTAAAACAGTCATGTATGGAATATACTGTAATGCATGATTCTGGAATACGCCAAAATTATCAATTGGAATTTCACGGAATTTCAATTCTACGTCCTTCAATTGGAATTTCACTGAGTTGCAATTCTACTTCCTGTTTGCAACCTCAATTCAGATTCATTTCAAATTCATGGAATTGAATTGGAATTTGGGAGACATTCTCAATTCAATTCAGAATTTTGCACAAGCCTGCTTTAAACCATTTGCAGAGTTTTGGTAGTACCATGTGAAACATTAGGAAAAGCAAACAAAAACAAGATTTTTATAGTTTATATTTACATATTTTACCCATGACAGAGACTGGTCAGGTGAACTCTGCACTTTGAGCTAAGTATGTAATAAAGAGTGTTTTGTGCATACCCGTACAGACATTAGTACTTGCTTTACAACAGTGGTAGCTGGTGATATAAAAAAATTGAGAGGGTGTGATGGATTAAATATTCTAAGGCATCTCAGAGATCAGAACAAAACACACAAATATGAAATTAAAATATTTATAACAAAATAGATTCTGAAAAATAGAAGACTTTGTTGGTAACTGTCTCTACAATTGTTAAATAAACAAACAAACGTTTCAGCAAGAACAATTTAACATGAACAGAAGTCAAGTTGGTAGATATTTCAGTTAATTTCTGTTTAAAGTCAGTCATGTGAGTCACAAGCCTTTTTTCATGGAGAGGATAGAAAACTGATGAATAGGTCTACCCTCCAAAAAGCTGGCGTAATATTGAGGAAATCAGGGTAATACTGCCACCAGGGGGTATTTTGCAATTAGTGTTTGCTCGTCTGTCTGTCTGTTTGTGAACACATTCCTGACAAAACTACCTGATATATTTTAGCAAGGCATGGTCAATATGTCACCCCACCCAAGTCCTGGAAATGATTAGTTTTTGGAAGGTCAAGGTCAAAGGTGAACAACACAGCATGGTCATAAAGTTAGAGAAAATCCCTATCTTTTAACATGGGCGATGAGCTAACCCTAACCCCAGACAGATTTTCCTGGTTTATTCAGTGCGTTTGTCTGCATACTCCATATGTGCCTGGCGGAGGTACCTTTGCCTTGTGAGTGCCCTTCAGGTTAACATGGGGTTTCATATTTTATAATTACTATTAATGGCCAATAGATGGCAGCAATTTATAAGAACTGATTTGGTTGCTTGTGCAACATGTGAACATGGATGATAATGATATTACAGTGCCTATGTTCTCAAAGATATTAATGTAACACAGTTATATAATCCAAGAAGAGCGCTTTATCAGATAGAAGACAAAGACTTTGTTAGGTTAGGTAGAAAGCAAACATGTTTACTAATTATTCTATCTTGACTAGCTATAAGGTATTTCATCACAGTTTACATGCTAAATCATAATAGCTTCATGCTATTCTCTAAGTGGCTGCGGCTGCTCCCATGTCTCTTACATTTCCTCGAGAGGTGATTTAAATCATTTACCCCATTTATTTCCATTAGGGTTTCCACAACATCAAGTTAGCCAGCTCTGTTTAGCATCGAGATTTTCATCAAGAAGCTTCTTGTATGTCCTCCCATAATCAGTACCCAGCTGTTGAATGTTTTTTACCCTCTTCTTGTCCACATTTTACTCTTGATTTAATGGTGTTTCATGTAAAGAAACAATGGAGACGCCATCCTGATTTAAGTCGAGTAGCTGTTATGTATATTGGGTTATCCCAATTCCGGTGGTCAAAGTCTCATTCTTCATATTTAAATGCTGATTGGATTACACAAACCAAGTATGATTACAATAAAGTAAATCTAGACATTTAATTTCTAAATAATGCATAACATGTTACACTCTTGCCTACATTAGCTTTTTATGATTGTGGTGCGACTAGTAACTAGTAACACGATGGACGTCTTTGACTTAATGAATTGCCCAATTGCAGCAAGATTAAAAAAATTATTTTAAAGTTGGTAAACAGTGTCATTGGTTTGGGGCACTATACATAGAGCCCCAATCCAATGACATTGCTTGCCATATTTTTATATATATATATATTTATTTATTATATTTATTTATTTATTTATTTAATTATTTTTATTTTTTTTTAACTGTGTCATGGAGAGAGAGAGAGAGCAGGGTAGAACCTGAACGCAATTTACTCTGTAAATAATAGCTCTTCAGAATTACAAACACATTCATATGGAAATAAACAGTTATTGTTCTTTTAAAAAGTATTATATTGAAGATTGTTTTATTTGAAGATTAATATTAAAAAAAAAATCTACTTTTCATCAGGAGTGGTGGCGCCCCAGCACCACTTCCACATGGACACGTGAGAAATCCTGCTCCATAATGGTGTTTTTGCACACTAATTCAAAATCTTTGTATATACCACAAGGGAATACAAAAAACCCCACAATAAACAAACTTAAACAAGATATTTATAGTTTGTATTAACATGTTTTAACTGTGACAGAGACTGGACAGATGAACTTTGCACTTTGAGCTGAGTTAATAGCTTTTTAGTACTCATTCAGAGCTTAGCCTACATACTATATGGGCATATACCAAAATTGGATCTGTAAAGGTGTGTTTGCACACTAATTCAAAATTTCCATATGCACTACAAGCAAATACAAGATATACAAACTAAAACAAGATTATGGTTTGTTTTTCCATTTTAAAATGTGATACCGATGATGCTTCTTATGACAAACTGGGAGAGTCTGTCATTTTGATTGAAGCATAAATCAATTTGAATCATCTGATGGTCACACCACTAGCATTATTGCTTTTGTTCTAATGGGATTTAAAAACTAACATGTATAATGTACAGATATTTTTTGAAATATTATTATATAACAGAAAAAAGTATAATGATAAGAATTGTTATGGTTACAGGTGGCACGTTTTCCAAAAGGTGCTCCTGTCAGCTCTGTTTCTGTTGGGGGGGAAAAAATGACTGGTGAAGCGAGTGTTTACGCTAATCCTACTAATAATATTACTACTGTCGTAACATAAGTTACTATGTCATTAGTGGAGAAATTTAAACTTAAAAACTTAATTATCTAATTAGATCCCGGCATTAGACCTATTGGAAATTTCCTGTCTATGTGAATGTAATGACTATTGTAACATTACTTTACTTTAGTACAATTTTCATAAGATCTCAAATGTCTTGTAGTAATAACATGAACAATGTACAGCTCATGTGAAGGGTAATAACTTATTAGGACTAAGCACGCACTCGGGACTGCGGACAGACAAACGTACACACAATTTCCTGCACAGCAAAAATCAGTGCATCACAGTACCTTCCGCGTTTCTCGCGCGAAAGGAAAAAAGGAAGCTGAGTGTGAAAGAAGCATAAAGGATTTTAAACTTTGTGTACAACCTGCTTGCTTGTAACAGTACTCCAGCGGGATGCAGAAACTGGATCCGGACCACATCATTGCTCTGGTTACTGAAGTGATACCACATCAGTCCTGTTTGATATTCTGTGCCACCAAGAAAAATTGTGAAAATGTAGCTGGTATGATCTGCAAGTATCTAAATAAGTAAGTACACCCTTAAATATTAAATAGCAGCTCTTCATATCGCAAACTTGTATTGAAGTTGTATTTTTGTTTTTTTTTTCTGTTAACTCTCTCACAGAGACTTCCTAAAGCACAGAGAGCAGGAGAAGATAACTCTACTATCTGAGCTGAGGAACAGTGGAAACGGTTCATTGTGCCCTGTGCTCCAGAAGACTGTGCCCTTCGGCCTGGCATATCACCACAGTGGTCTGACCAGTGATGAGAGGAAGCTGCTGGAGGAAGCATACTCATCCGGAGTGCTCTGTCTCCTTGCCTGCACCTCCACCCTAGCTGCAGGCATCAACCTCCCTGCCCGCAGGTCCGTCACAGCTATTCTATTAATATCGTACCTTACAGTGACACAAAGACACTTAAAATAAGCAAAACCTACCGAACCTATTAAAGCATTTATAATATTTAGAATAATAGCTTTTAATGTGTTTCTTTTTGTACTTTCTTTTGGTACCTGACCCACTCTACAGGATAATCACCCAGTCCAAGGCCTATTTACCTTGAATGTTAGAACAAGGGATTGAAAAGGTGTAGGAATTTCAAACCTGCCTCACACAGCTCTTATACTCTTGTACCTCAAAACAACCCTCACGTTTTAATTTATTTTGTTTTATTTTATCCCTATTTTTAATTACTATCATTTTTATTATAAATTATTACTTTTGTAACTCTTCCATGGAGCATTTTTTAAATTCTTTAAAAAAACAATAATATAACATGTAGAGAAGATAATATACAGAACGCAAAGTGGGTGTCGCTGAATAGTTCCTGAGATGGAGCGAGTAACGGTTTTAGTATGTACTACACAGGAACATAAGCAAAAAAAGCACACTAAAATGAGATGTTTATGGTTTACATCTTACATTTTTTAAATTATGACATAAATCTTATGCACTTGCTCTGCATCCAGCGGTGAGCAGGTGGATAAGAGCTGTATAACGGTGTATGCAGAATAGACTGCAGAATTGTAAAGAAAAACAAGATTTTTATAGTTTACAGTTACATATATTTGTGACCCATCATAGCAAAGTAGGTATTAAATGGAAATGATTAAATACTTAGTTGAACTTAAGTTACTTAAACGCGATTTTCTCCAAAGTTGCATCCTTAAAACGCTGTCAGGTTATGGTTAGTTACTCCAAAACTAGACAAATGTGTTAAAGTTTGGTATCATTTTAAAGCTTAGGATATCAGCCAGAAAATGGTACCAATAACTCGTAATACCTACGTTGCTGTGATGGGTCACATTTTTAAGCATTACAGAGGCAGGTCATGTAAGCTGTGTGCCCTCTGAGGCGAGCTAATTAATTGTGTAGCTAATATCTATTTATATTCTGCTCTATTTATATTACTGCTCATGCACAGTAAGTATGCAAGTGAACTTTGCTCTGTAATGTTGTGTTTGTATGCTCATTCAAAGATTTAGTATATACTACACGCAAACAAGAAAAAAACCAACTATCACAACATTTTCATGATTTACTTTTCCATTTAAAAGAGTGATCATTGTCATGATTTTCACCGCTCTTGAGAGTTGAAACTGGTTCTCCGGATTGAGAGACAGGTGAATATCATGTGAGCCAAGTTTGAACACACTTGCAGGAGGCATGAGGAAGGTTGAGAAGTTTTAATGTCAGGAAAACAGAGAAAAATTCAAACAGGCCAAAATCCAGAAAAACAAAACTTCCTTTCACAGAACACAAAAATCAGAAAGGAATCCACAGATAAGCATTCTTACTGTTCATAGAGGCAGAAACAAGAACTCCGCAAGGAGTGAACCAGAACAACCTATTTAAATAGTAACAAAAATAAGGAACAGCTGATTGTAGTAAGCAATTAGACAAAGCTGAAGTCAATAACATAGTTTAGATGTTTGAGAAAACCCAACCCAAGAAATGGCGACATCTGGTGGTCATACAAACAAAAATAATAATAAAAAATAAATACAAACAAGGCAGAATTCTGACAATAATGATGCTTCAAGTGCTTGAATCAAACTGTCATTTTTTATTTAGGCATTTTGCAATCGGGATAATGTTTTTTTTATCCCCATGAGAGAGGACCAGTCAGATCCTGCCATTCCCATGTAGTATATATTAATAATAATTTGGCAAGACACTAATTTTACATACATAGCCTTTATCTGGATCAATAGTTAAAGTGCTAATATTTTACATCTTTGTAGCTGTTTTTATCTATTATAGTCAGAATTTTTGTGTTATAGTATATAAACCAAATTTAACAGATATGGTGTATTTACATGGTATAAACATTATTTATCACTTACTATCCTGTATGCTTCACATGGAAGGCAGTTTTTAGATTATATAAAAGACAGTTGCTGTAGTTAAAGAGAGAAGAGTTGAACAGACATCGATGTTTACAAAAGTCTTGAAGTTAATTGAATTAAATACAAGGTTTAAAATTTGACTTGATAGTTTTTACTAAAAGGCCCCATCTTCTTAGCCTGGGCTTTACTGGGGTGTCGCTTTTCTTTTAATGTGTTCAACAAGCACAGCAACCTGTATCTGGCCATGTAGGTAACTAACTTAATTTAAATACTGTGTACTCAGGGTGATCCTTCGCTCCCCATATGTGGGTGCAGACTTTTTAAAGAGGAGTCAGTACAAGCAGATGGTGGGAAGAGCTGGTCGTGCTGGGATTGATTCAATGGGTGAGAGCATCCTCATCCTGCAGGACAGAGACAGAGAGAGGGTAAGAGTTTTCGCCTATTCTCGTCAGTGAAGATTCAGCGCCGTTTCTGAACAATACTACCTTGTCTGATTTTGTTGTTAGGCCAAACAGCTGGTATGTGCACCTGTGGAGAACTGCTATAGCAACCTGCTGCATGATGGGAGTTGTGGTCTTCTGAGTCTCATCCTGTCGCTCATTGGCCTTGATGTGAGTGACAGCTGTCAATCCAAGCATAAGAGTTAGTTCATGAAGTCCAGGATGTTAATTAAGATGTTGCTTTTGGATACAGATAGCCTGCACCGTGGAGCAGATCCTGGAGTTCATGTCCGGAACGTTACTTAGTGTCCAGGAGACTCGGCTTTGTCAGCAGAAGAGTCTTCATGAGCTTATAGAGGAGTCAATAGCGATGCTGAAACAGAAGAGTCTCATTAGCACCACTCCACATGAGCAGTCTGTGCTACATGTCACTAATCTTGGAAAAGCAACATATAAAGGTGAGGCATTACCATGAATATTGTATAGTGTATTTGTAAGCTAACGTAGCTTTGGCTTTGTAAAAATGAAAATTTACCAACTAAACAATGACGCCAAACATAATGTATATAAGTTTGTTGAATGAAGTATATTAGTCATTACGTAAAGAATCGGTTTTAAATAACAAATAAATTAAGCAAAAAATATTAACTATTATTATTTAATGGTTTGTTCTGCTGACTAAATGAATTGTGTTTTTTAGTATAATAGTTACTAAATATTACTATGCTTGCTTTATTAATCAGTCAATGCTCTATCCAGTTGTCGCTTCTCTTCTTTTTTGTTTGTTTGTTTGGGTTTTTTATTTATTTATTTATTTATTTATTTACATTTTTTGGCTTTGTTGTGCCTGAAGTGTCCCTGTTGTACTGAATATGTTGTACATTCTGTACTGAATATCAACATGTAAGGTTGGCTTGGTACAGTGAAGGAATGTATGAGTTTGTGTGTGTGTGTGTCTGTCTGTCTGTCTATATATTATATATACATATGTGAGTGTGTGTGTTCACAATAATTAGTGAAGACCTGCATGTAGGGCCAAACCAGTATACAGTTCAGAAGTGGTATATCAATCAGTTTCTATGTGCACTGATGTACCTCTGTCTCACTTCGATGTGCTTTGTCCCCTGCGCAGGCTCAGTCGATCTGAGATACTCTGATGTCCTTTACAGAGACCTTTCGAAAGGTCTAGAAGGTCTTTTGCTGAACAGTTTCCTGCATTTGGTATATCTGGTCACTCCATATGACCTCGTGTCTCAAATCAAACCAGACTGGATGATCTACTTCAGACAGGTCAGACACTTATACACCACTCAATCCATTTTAAAAAGTGTTTAATTTCACAACAATGCATAACAGAGACCTTCAGAAATTGCAAAACCTCAACCTGGAGAAGTGAAATACACACATACACACACACACACACACACATACCCACAGTATATATATTCCCCATATGTTTGACTGCTGTTCTAAAATGCTACCCAGGGGGAATCCGTTTGGGGATTCTTTTGAGTGATACTAGAGTCACTGGGGATGGGCTTTTCAGGCAGAAGTACTATTTTTGTCTTTTTCTAGGCATTCTTTAAAGAATAGTAGAACCTTCAAGACTCTGTGTTATAAACTTCCGGATTTCACCACGTACAATTAGTTTACGTCATCATTACATTGTAGCACTGTCTAACATAAATAATTTAATGCATGGTCTTATTTCAGTTATTCTAATGCAGATATTATTACATATTTCACTTTTCTTTGAAAGGTTTGTGTAATCCAGCAAATACAGTAGGCTACCCTTTATTTGCAAGTTGTGAAGGTGTCGTTCTTACAATTATAAGGTTTATTTATTTATTTATTTGTTTATTCTTAGTTAACAAAGTTGTCTGCTGCTGAACAGAAGATGGCAGCGACTATAGGAGTGCCGGAGAGCTTTCTCGTTCGGAAAGCAGCTGGACAGAGTGTGAGGAAGGTAGGAGTGTGTTCCTGTTTCAGGCCTTTGTGCTGTGGTTCTGTGGGGGATTATATAAGTTCAGCTTTAAAGAATTATAAGATGAGTAGGTTAAGCTAATTAAGTAAGTTCATATCTGACTTCTCATACTCTACAGAAGGAAATTATGTAACCTGGTAAGACTGGTTGTCTGTGTGTGTGTGTGTGTTAGAGTATGGACCCTGCTGTGGTGAACAGACTGTACTTGGCATTGGTGCTTTATTCTTTGCTTAAGGAGACAAGCGTGTGGAACGTCTCTGACAGGTTCCAGCTGACACGAGGCCTCGTTCAGTCCCTTGTCAGTTCTGCGTCAGCCTTCTGCTCTTGCGTGCTGCATTTCACTGAGGTCAGATCAGGGATCAAATCCCACAGTGCTATTATGCTTGAGCTGTTAATTACAGGCTGTACCTTACTTGATGTTTTTTAAATAATAAATAAGGATTTCTTGTCAAAATGGAGGTGGATATCTTCGAATAGACCCCAAGAACGTCGAGCCTGAGGTGAATAATTGTTTTAGTATATACTACACAAGAACCTAAAAGTAAATTAAATAAGATTTTTAGGGGTTTTTTTTACTGTGTTAAAGTTGACAGTGGTCACGCATGCTCCATTAAGACATCTTTTGAAACTCATTAAAAGTTTAAAAAGAGCTTTTTACCCTGAATACCACAGAGACCATTTCATGTAGCTTTCTTCTTACTTTTTTGGTACAGCATTTTGGTGAATTTCTAAAATTTCACATTCCATGACCATGTAAGGCCGTGAATTTTTGTCTGCCATTTTGATTCAAGCACTATCCCTAATTTGCAAGGTGGTTAAATTCTATTAACATATACTAACAGGAACCATGTGATCTTATTCGTTCCCTGTCATGGGATAGAAAACATTATCCCGAGTTGATAATCCTTAAATCAAAATGGCAGGCTAAAATCTAAAAATCTCATTTTAGGATTTTTTTTTTTTTTTTTTGAGTTTGCATGTGATATATATA
>JBCNYH010000026.1:14380086-14392718 GCA_039654325.1 Tandanus tandanus
ACCCGTTGACAGTGGGACTTGAACCCCCGACCTTGGGATCAGTAATCCAGCACCCTACCACCGGGCCACCACTGCCCCTGTATTTATGCATATACATATCAAAACTATGTAAGATGAGTAGTTTAGATCATGATTCGCGTGTTATTACTTTTTTGTTTTCCATTTAATTTTCTGAACTACTTTTTCACGTCACGGGGAGATTGGAGCCCATCCCAGCAGACTCTGGGCAATGGCGAGATACACCCTTAAGAGCTCTCCAGTCCACTGCAGGGCCAGCACAGACACACAACCAACCATTCACACTCACATTCACACCTAGGGGCAATTTTGTTAGGCCTTTGGACTGTGAGAGGCAACCGGAGTACCCGGAGTAAACCCAAGCATGAGGAGAAGAGAATGTGATATGATTTCAAATTGATGTCATAGTGATTCACACTTCCCATAATGTTAGATCATAGTTGAGATTATGTTAAGATTAAACACTTAGCTAGTAAAGTACTCTTGACTCTCGGTGAGTAAACATATAATAGCATCTCATGTTTTTTTTTTTTTTTTTTTTTTTTTTTTTTACATTTACGATAGTAAATCGAAGATTATTATACACATTAACCAATCTTAGAGGAAAAATCAACCCTGAGAAATTTACACATATCAATCTTTTTTTCTATTGGTTAGCAGTTTCCTACATTACCAATAATGCTGTTCAGTTCCTTCCTAATCATGGTACAGTGGGATTTAGTACAGCTTCATCTCTTAACAAGTAGCTCTTCAATCCTTTAGTCTGTCTCACTTCATCAGCTGCTCAAACACATGAGCATTCATCGATTCCACCGCACTGGTTGTCTTGTAGATTGCTAACTAACTATGTTATGGTAAGCTAGCAGAGTCTCTGCCGTAACGCTGCAACGGTGTCATATTGCAGCTTAGGATTTTATGACTTTATAGTTGATTGTTCTCTGTCTTTACAATTCTGAACTGTATTTGTCATTATCATGACGTTGAACGTCTTTGGAAACCATTTTCTCAAATAAAGGCGTTAGTAACTACCGGTCAAACTTGACAGTTTCCCGTATCTGTGGAATTGTTGAAGCGGTTTCTACCGTCAAACATCTCGGCAGCTGCGCTAACAATAATAATGCCTCAGTGACCTTAGTGTGGTACACAACTGTCCATTCAGCAGTAGCCAACAAATTAGTACCAGAATCTACACATCACAGATATTTCCATATAAACAGTACCATATAAATGTGCTTTCGATTTCTTTTAGCATGCTGGTTAACTCGGGACTTTACTTTTAATGGTGCGGTTTAAAGCTTTATAAAAGAGGCTTCTGTTGAAAGTCTTATCTCCTTTTTTTTTTTTTAAATGCAGCTCAAGAGACCTGAATAGTTTAAAAAGAGTGGGGTCTGTTATAAAACTATTATTATCATCTTTTGCGTGAGCTACTCAGAAGGTACTGTGACGCACTGACTTTCATTCCGCAGTAAATTGTTTGTTTGTCCCTTGGCCCTAGTAAGTTATTACCTTTCGCGTGAGCTATATATTGTTTGTTATTATTACTAGACATCTGAGAGCTTATGGAAGTTTTCCTAAATCAAAGTAATATTACGATAGTCATTACTTTTACATAGACAGGAACTTTTTATGAGAGCTTATGGAAATTGTACTAAAGTAGGACTGGTGGAGCGAACACATGCGTTCACTGATCTTTCGCGCGTTATGGGTACTTGGACACATGCATGCTCTGTCTAACTTGAAGACCAAGTTTCTTACGTCCTCTTACATCCATTACATCCTGGCGTAAGACCTATTGGAAAGTTCCTGTCTGTGTAAATGCCTGAGTACCCATAACACGTGAAAGGTCAGTGAACTCATGTGTTCGCTTCACCAGTCATTATAATTATTATTATTTTCCTAAATTAGAAATTACTTTATGCAACACAGGGGGCAACACAAGGGGCTAAAGATACAGAAGTGCAATTCTGCTGTGCCAGGAAATGAAAAGAAAGATTGATATCATGTTAAAATTTGACAAGATATAAGATATATTTACTGTCATTGTACAGATAAAAGATAATACTTTGAAGCTGGTAAGTAAACTATGTAGGAGACTATGAACAAATAGTAATTAAGGAAATGAGGTATTGCACATTATAGGGTATTGCACAGAGAAATAAATGATAAATAGTTATTGTGCTGATGGTTGGAAGTGGTAAGCAAATAAATAAATATGTAGTTGCTGTAATAAATAACACAGTGCACAGTGTTAAGGTATGATTATTACTCTGGAGGAGAGCTATATAATAATGTCTTAGCAGCAGTATTAGTGGGTGCAGTGTGTTGAAATGTGGTGCAGTAGCATAGCAATGTTGGCTCATGACAGAATGCACCTGGAACATTAGGTAAAGTTTAAAGATGTGTGTGATGTAGTGAGGGCTGAGATCCAGATCAATTCTAGTGTGTGTAATAATATATGTAGAGTGCAGGTCGAATGCAGAGTACAATAATGCCCAGTGTATTTATTGATGCATTTAAGGTGCAGGTCCAGTGCAGTCACAGTAAGTGTATGCCAGTGTTGCAATGCGTGTAGTGTAGCTGAGGTCTGGTTTCTTTTCACTGGTGGTGCATTGAGACAGCTCTGGAGTAGAAGCTGCTCCGTAGTCTGGCCATGTGTTCATGAAGAGCTCTGTACTGCTTACTCAATGGCAAAGGTGTAAATAGGCTGTGAAAGGGGTGGGTCAGATCATTAGCATCAGTGTCAGAGCTTTCCGGCTGCACCAGGCTCTGTAGCTTTCTTCAAATGGAAGAAGCTGTGAGTCAGTAATCCTCTGGGCTGTTTAGATAATGTGCTAAGATTTTCCATTTTATTACAACTTACAAGCTTATCATGTTATAGCAAGAGACATTTCTTAATATAACATACTGTATATACAGATATCACGATGCCTCACTTGAATCCTGTAGTAGAACATAACCAAATCATGTAAACCAGCCACATTCCTCAGTTCATCTGTTCTTTGCATACCATTTCCTCATTCAAACATGGGTTTTACATTAAAACCTAACAAAGTAAATGATCAATTTAAGGCATGAAATTTTTTGTTACAACTATAATGTACCACTTTATAAGATAAATACACTGCCCGGCCAAAAAAATCCTGGATAGTAATATTTTGCTTGATCGACTTTCTTGATTACGGCACATAATCACCATAGCATTGTAGCTTCAGTTGGTCAGGTCAAGGCTTAGCAACATTATATTTTGAACTTCAAACCATATGGAATGGTTTAGCGAGTGAAGAAATAAAAAAATAAAAATGAAGTAAATAAATAAATAGTGTATTCTGTGCCTGAAAGGTTAAATGCTGTAATCAAAGTAAAGGGTGGCCACACTAAATATTGACTTTTTCCTCAAAGAAAGACTGTTATTTTTGTCATTAATGTTGTTGTTTACTTATTCTCATCAATTTGATCCAATATTATATGAAATAAATACTTGAATAGTACTTGATTTTATATATAATACATAATATAATATATTATTATAATTATATGATATTATATATAATATAATATAATACATTATTATATATTAAGCTTGGGTTTAATCCTCCTGTAATATGAAAAGGCTTTGTTAATGTAATGTGTAAGGTAATGTAGAGACACACAGCACATTTTATGATTTATTTTTAACTCATAAATAGCACACTCACTTGAATGATTTCTCCTCAGGTCTCCAAAACTGAGGACCCTTGCCAAAGCTTTGGCTCCTGCATTTCTACGTTTTGGAGGGACTAAACAAGATTTTATGAAATTTAAACCACAGAGTGAATATTACCTAATGAAAAGCTACAGTGGAGACTCTCTTCCTCATTCAGGTACTGTCACAAGATCTCGAAGGTCATGCGTTTTCTGCCACATAACTTTAATTGGGTCAACAATAAACAGGAAATGGATTCACCACTAGCCCAAATAGGCTAAGAATGAATGGAATACTTTTTTTTCTCCTTGGTGTTTTGCAGAGATATTAAAGAATCATCCTTATTTTGATATTTTAATTATAAATTAATTATTATTCTTGTAGGAACCGCATGTAGAAAATTTGAGCTGCCACCATTGCTGGAAGAAAAGCTCAAACGAGACTGGGCCGTACAGGCGTTACTCGTACGCCAGGAGGATGTGTGTGGAATATACAAAGACGTGACGTTTTCTGGTAAGCAGGTTAAAGAGTGAATCTCTGCATACTATCACCACTTTCAGCAATGGACGATTTTATTCAAATTTTATAGGCACAGTCATTCAACATCAACATTATGACTGTTTTTAGCTTGTTGGATTTTGTAGTCCAGCTGATTGATTCAAATCAGGTTAATACTAAAGGACTCGGCATGATGGGTTGGGGAAACAGACACACTGTTGCACCAAGATGCATTTTCTCGCTTGATAAAAAAAGATATCCTGTTTTTCTTTATAACCTGATCTCAAACAATCATCTAGCACTGTAGTCAAGTTCACCCTAATCCTGTGTGTTACTCATGACTTTGATATGTATACAGACATGATAGAGTTACCATGTTTTAATCAAGTAATACAGCTATCACACTTTTTTTTTAAAAGTGAAAAGACAGTGCCTGAAGCTTCTTATGTGCTCATGTACAGTATAACGCATGCTGTTTACGCATCACACACTGTAACCACGACAAGTCACGTGTCTGCACTCACTCATCCGCTGAGTCGCTTAATCCTAGTGTTAGGGTCGCAGGGAGGCTGGAGCCTATCTCAGCCGACACTGGGTGAAGGCGGGGCACACCCTGAACAGTTTGCCAGACCATCACAGGGCAACATACACACAACATATTTGGAACAGCTAATTAGCCTAATGTGTATGTCTTTGGACTGTGGGAGGAAACCGGAGTACCCTGAGGAAACCCACACAAGCATGGGGAGCAACTCCACACAGAAACGCCCGAGTCCTGGACTTGAACCCAGGACCATTTTGCCTTGAGGCGGACTTGCTAACCTATTGTTTACACTGTTGATGTAAAAACTGTTCCTGAGGTGTGTTGATTGAAAACTTTGTCATAAATGAGAGGATGTGTACATTTCATGTTTGTTATTTGTTTAATGATCTTCATGCTTGTGTAGAATATGCTGTGGATCTCCTTCACTCGTTTGTGAACTGCTCGGGATTGGAGTTGATCTTTGGCTTAAATGCCCTGCTGCGCACCCCAGAGAATGTCTGGGACAGTCAGAATGCTGAGCTGCTGCTGAACTATTGTGAGCGACGGCAGTACAGGATGTCGTGGGAGCTGGGCAATGGTGCGGACCTGTGTGTTTGTTTTTGCTCTAACCTTTGTATTAGGAATGTTACTATCTTACTGTGAAGTGCAAGAGTTTAAAGTTGGTAGCAATATAATGTTAGGTAATAAAAGATGACAGGGCGGCAAGATAAATTGGAGTTACCCCTAGTACCAACCCAAAACTGATTCATTTCAGTCGGCCTTTAAAATCACTATATTGAATTGCCATTGAAAACATTAATTTATTCATTATCTAAGCTGCTCAATCCTGATTAGGGTCATGGGGAGGCTGGTGCACATCTCAGCCGACTCTGGGCAAAGGCGGGGTACACCCTGAACAGCTTGCCAGGCCATCAGCGGGCCAACACACACAACCATTTACATTCACACTCATATGTAGGAGCAATTTGGAACAGCCAGTTAGCCAAATGTGCATATTTTTGGACTGTGGGAGGAAACTGGATTGCCTGAGGGAAACCCACGCAAGTACGCGGAGAACATGCAAACTCCACACAGAAATACCTGAGCCTGGGAATGGAACCCAAGCATTCTTGCTGTAAGGCGGATGTGCTAACCACTGCGCCACTGTGCCGCCCCATTGAAAACAGTGTTTTATTTAATAAAGAATGACACATTGTTATTTATTTGCTTATAGTTAGGTTTAATGTTGTGGTTCATTTGTGAGCCAAGGAACTTCCTGTTACCACTTAGGTTATAGCACTTATAAAACACCCTTCTTCTTCCTTTCGTCATGTAAAACACACACACAAACAAACAAAGCTTACATTACAAGGAAACTGCAAGTTAACTCTGTTGAATTTAAATATTTGCACATTTTTTTAAAAATCCATTTACGTGGACCATTCACCATGCAAGTCCCTGTGAATGAGCTGTTACCATAGAAACACTAACATTTTAAAATGCATGCATTAATATTCATTCGTTCATTTGCTGAACTGCTTAATCCTACTAAGGTCGCAGGTAGCTGAAGCCTATTTCAGCCGACTCTGGGCGAAGGCAGGGTACACCCTGAACAGCCTTCAGTCTACTGCCGGACCAACACACACACAACTATTCACACTCTCACCAGGGGGCAATTTGGAACAGCCAGTTAGTCTAATGTGCATGTGTTTGGACTGTGAGAGGAAACCAGACTACCTCGAGGAAACTCATGCAAGCATGGAAATTATATGCAAACTATTCACAGAAACGCCCTCGCTGGGCCTGCGACTCTTTCTGTAAGGCAGACATGCTAACCACTAAGCCGCTATGCTGCCCACACATTAATATAAACCTATGACTTACTATTGAACATCTGTCAGAGCTTATGACCAATAAAATTTAAGAATTTAATAATTTTGTGGTGTAGTTTAACATAACAAATCCTTCACTGTATTTCTAATAAAGGAATAAAATTTTTTGTTTGGTGGATTTTGCTTTCAGAACCCAACAGTTATGAGAAGAAGGCAAGGATTAGAGTGAATGGTTCCCAGCTGGGAGAGGATTTCCTTCATCTGCGTAAGATCCTGCAGAAATCCGAACTGTACAGTTCCTCGGGTCTGTACGGTCCTGATATCAGTCAGCCACGAGACCACCGCAAAGACCTTCTCACTGGGTCAGACAGCAAACCTCACTCAGAACTAACCTTGCTATGTAGAGTAGCCTTTATAATAAACTGATTTACTACATGTACAGTAAACAAACCTTCTAGACAAAAACAGATTCTATTGATCCACTGAGTGCATTTTGTGTGGGAGGTTTTTTTTTTTTTAATTATGAAAGAGTATGATTATATAAGGGTGTTATCACTCAAAATACTCAGCAGATGAGCCAGTTGACATATGAATGTAGAATGATTGACAGGTGTGTAGCTGGATTGCTGCTACCCGCTGAAAGTGCAACACTCTTCCCCTCATCTTGATTGGTGTTCGATCTCAACACTAATATGGCACTTTCCCAATTCTGTCCCAAAAATATATATATATATATATATATAAAATTGTAGAATGTTTCTTTAATGTGAAATGCAATGCATGTTAGAGACCTTGCGCTCCTCCACCTTCCTTTTGAGGATGCCCCAAAGATGCTCAATAGGGTTTAGGTTTGGAGACATGCTTGGCCAGTCCATCACCTTTACCCTCAGGTTCTTCAGTGCAGGTTCTGAACGTTCTTGGCCACCGTGCTGCAGCTCAGCTTTAGGGTGTTGGCAATCTTCTTATAGCCTAGGCCATGTTTATGTAGAGCAACAATTCTTTTTTTCAGATCCTCTGAGAGTTCTTTGCCATGAGATGCCATGTTGAACTTCCAGTGACCAGTATTAGAGAGTGTGAGAGTGATAACACCAAATTTAACACTACTGCTTCCCATTCGCACCTGAGACCTTACAACACTAACAAGTTACATGATACCGGGGAGGGAAATGGACACTTTGGGCACAATTTGGACCATTTCACTTAGGGGTGTACTCACTTTTGTTGCCAGCGTTGTTAAGTTATTTTGAGGGGACAGCAAATTTACACTGTTATGCAAGCTGTACACTGACTACTTTACATTGTATCAAAGTGTCATATCTTCAGTGTTGTCCCATGAACAGTTATAATAAAATCTTTACAAAAATGTGAGGGGTGTACCCACTTTTTATGAGATACTGCACACAGCAAATTTTGTTCAAATCGAATGTGTTTTAACAGAAAGATTTTTTTTAACTTTGCCCATTATGAGAGAAGGAATGTTTTTTGTAATTTGACAATTTTTTGTGATGTCATCAGAGTCTGGATTCTTACCACAATGCAATAGGATCATCCTTGGCTGATTACATACCCATCATAAAAATTTTAGACTGATCTGTTAAAACTGTGGACAAAGAGTTGCCGAAAGATACGCAAACAAACAAATAAATCCACGTCAATGGAAACATAACCTCCATGGTGGAGCTATTAACATAACTAATTTATAAGTGAAGGCTTAAAAACATGGGCATATTAGAACATTTTGACATGAAAAAAATAATTTTAGGAATTTTTTTGGATGTCATTTCAGTATTATTCATACTATTTTTATAATTAGACCTGTCTAAATATGAATGCTGCTCTATGTTGTGCATGATTAAGTAATTTTTTCTTTATATTTTTGTAGGTTTCTGGAGAGCGGCGCTGACGCCATTGATGCGTGTACCTGGCATCAGTATGTCACATTCATACTCACCCAAATATTTGACAGTCCTCAGATGGACCTTCCACTGACCTAATTATTAATGCAGATAATTCACGCTAAGCTCCACCAAATTTTTAACTTTCTTGTAACTGCAATGAGCATATTTTTCAGTAGTTTGTTTAAAAAATGCTGTTTTTGTCCCTACATGGTGATGTAGGATAATGGGTCCCCATCAAAATAAAAAAATATTATTAAAAACCATAAAAACGTTTGTGGAAAACACCAACCTTTGTTTTTTCATCAAAAATTTTCATGTGACCTTACTCCAGAAATGTAGATGCGTACTGTGATGTGTTCTATGATTTCAGCGGCATGCTAATTTAACTTGCATGTCTTTTTATATTTGTTGTTAGCTATTATGTCAATGGCAGAGATGCATCTTTGGAGGATTTCCTTGATCCTGAAGTGCTTGATATGCTGGCTGTTAAAACAAATGAGGTCCTCCAGGTAACACGGGTGACTTTCTCCTGTTTACACATGTAGCATGAATTTTAATTTCTTATCAGGGAAACTTTATTACGGCTGTGAATATAGTTACCACACCAACCGCATCATACTTTTAAGAAATATTTATTTAAATATAGCTATAAAAATACTATAAAGCTATACATATAGTTTTTTGCTGTTATAGGAATTCAGTCTAGAGCTTCATATCATCATATATACTAAAATATAGTTGTAACTATTTATGTCACCACTGATAGACTCATAATGTTCTTCTCGGAGAAGATGGAAAAGATTCCTACAGAAATACATCTGTGTCTGTTTAGCTAACTGTACATAAACTGTGTAAACCGTTCTCGGGCACGCAGAAATTGTGAAGAAGTTATTTCCACAGTCATACCAAATATTCGGTTGTTACTTTGGGGAAAAAAAACTTTTATGATTCCTGAGTGATTCCTCCTGTTGCAATCATTAGAACCCAGCCCCGGTGCGATTATAGACTGCACACACCAGAGGCAGGAAGAAGAAAAAGGTGAAACGATGAGTCTAGAAACTGAGTTTCTGCTGTGTCTTCACAGTTATTAAGGTAAACATACACAGGTGTATCTCTATAGGGATGCTTTTCATGTTGTAGACCCTAATAAAAACGATTGATGGGAAATTATCCCAGTATTCCTTTAATACTTCTACATGTGTTACTTCTAATACATTTAAAAAAAATAATGGATTCACTGTAATTATGTCAATTGGGAATTATTTTGTATTTAATTAGTATAAGTATCTGTGAGTGCCGTTATTAAAAATAAGATCACGCACATTACCTACACGTTCACTAGTAGGACACAATGTCATTTGTCCTTTTTATATTTTTGCCGTGGAGTTTGCATCCTGCTTTACTTTAATCACATGCGTCCATATTACATACACATACATTGTGGTTATTTGGTATAATCTGTCCATTAGCGTGAAAACATAAAGTCGATTTGTATAACATAATATCACTATCAAATTTCGTAATGTCATAAAATTGTCTTTCTGTAGGTTGTTCATTCTCTGTCTCCTGGAAAGAAAGTTTGGCTTGGAGAGACAAGCTCAGCATACGGCGGTGGAGCAGCCGGGCTCTCGGACACTTTTGTTGCTGGTTTTATGTGAGTAGATACAAATGCTTTTTTGTTTTGTTGATTTGAAAATCTGTTAAAAGGTCTCTAGTAAGAAATTTGGCTTGTCTTCTTTTTAAATATTTAATTTGTTTCACAGTATTAGATTAAAAAAGCGCGTAGACAGAATAAATTATACAAATAGAGCTGAGGATTAGGTTTAATGTAATGTGGTGTCTTAAACAATATTGTTTATAGCAGAGCTCCTGAGCAGAACCCCATAGGCATGAACCATGACTTGGATGGTTGTTCCATGTCCGTGCCACCACAGGAAACCCAATAAACTGCCATGTCACCAATAAAATAACAGATTTATTATTAATACTGAAACTGAAAGCCAAATAATAGAGGCTCATACATCATTGCTCAGACTTGTACATTTAACTCTTTAACAATTTAACTTGAGTAGGCAGACAAACTTTTGCTGAGCAAAACATTAACGGGAGCACAGAACACGAACTTGTTAAACGGATAATAAAATTAGCAATACAGGCGATACAAATGAACACGGAAATCAGGTCGGAAAAGGCGGTGGGGGAAAAAAATTGTTATTTGATTAAAAGTTGATTCAGCCTAGCTACGCATTTCGGCAATGCCTAAATCTATATATTAAGATTAACGTTTTTATACCACCAAAACTGAGTGAGGTTTGTGTCTGTAGCACAGGGAGCCCGCTTAATCCTACTAGGTTTTCAGGGAGGATGGAGCCTATCTCGGCCAACTCTAGGAAAAGACAGGGTACTCCCTGAACAGCAGTCCAACGCAGGGCCAACACACACAGCAATTCACACTCACTCCTAGGAGCAATTTGGAACAGCCAATTAGCATAATACGCATGTCTTTGGACTGTGGGAGGAAACCGGAGTACTTGGAGGAAACCCACACAAGCACAGGGATAACATGCAACTTGCAAGTCCACAAAGAAATGCCCCATTGATCCTGGGACTCGAACCCTGGGACTCTTGCTGTGAGGTAGACTTGCTAACCAAACGCCACCATGCTGCCCAGCATATTTAGCATATTTACTTCCAAAAGCAAGCTATTTTCCTCTACCACCAAATGATAATTGAAAATTTGATGCAACCAATAAAATTTTCATGAGCAGAAAACTCATGAAACATGCCACACATCAGTGCTTGTGACACTTGCTTAGGGACCAAGTCATGGCTCCAGGTGCTGCCCCATGAGTTTATAGCACCACCATATGTCCCTTTTTTTTTCATCGCATTTATCTTAACATATAAATGTACATGAAATGCGTTAGGCATATGGGTTGCACCAAGACAAGCAAATTTGTTTTGCTTGGGTGCATTGGCAATGCCCAAAACGATGTGAGGTATTTTGGACTGTGTTTTGACATGTGTTGCATTTTAGCATTCACCTCCGAGACAGTTCATGGAATCATGGTTATTGGTTATGATAGTTATGATGATGTATGTCCAGAGTGACACTCAGGCTTTTTCACCCATCTTGGCTATACTCCTCCTCGATCGTACATTGGACTCACGTCACATTTGGCACGCACACTGTCAAGATGTTGCTAATTATAAATTGCGAAGGGCTTTTTGTTGATATGGTGAGACGATGAAATTATGATTCAACATGCAAACAGGAATGTATCATAATTGCTTCACTTCACAGGCACAAACTTCACAGGTTATGATTTATGTAATAATATCCACATGTCCAGAGTGACCCTCAGGTATAATGCTGCCATTTGTCATCAGAAAGAGTATTTCTCTGGGTTATTGATCTGAAGGTTGGGGTTTCAAGGTGCAGTATCTCCAAGCTGCCACTGTTGGGCCCTTAACCCTCAACTGCTCGGTTGTATGAAAATGAAAAATGTACTCTGGATAAGGGTGTCTGCCGAATGCCGTAAATGTTAATGTAATGGTTATGATGATATAGCCCATACTGGCTCTTCGGGATAGTGCCACCAACTGGCAACAGAAGGAGTTTAGTCTCACCCATGTCTACTTAGCAAAGTGCAAACTCTTTTAATTGTAGCATTATTCCCAGTCAAAGTATTGTTCCAATTTAAAATTCCCATTCAGCCAAGTACAGTTCAAGTACCAGATATGTTCTTATTCCTTCCATTTTATTAGGGACGCATCGGGTAGTGACTTCTGTGGACTTAGGAACGTCTAGTATCCCAGAATGTATTTCACACCAACCAGCGTAATTGTTTAATTTATGTCGAATTTAATTTTTCATTCATTAATCTTAGTTTTGTTCCATATTTTCTTTCAAACACAACTGCTGTCCTTTATAACAACAAATAAGTCTTAAAAAAGAAGCAACCTTTCCTCCTCCACTGGCATTTTATATGTATGCCACAAATCTTGGATTTATTGATATTTATTAATATTTTAAAAATGAAATTAAAGGTGGTAGGCATGTTTTATATTATATATTATTTTATTGCAAAAAATATTTTATTGTGAAGACAACCAGGAGGTAAACTGAAATGGATACTGCATTAAGTGTGTGTGTGTGTGTGTGTGTATATATATCTATA
>JBCNYH010000026.1:14442540-14456673 GCA_039654325.1 Tandanus tandanus
TGAAAATTGGAGACCTCTCTCATCTTTTAAGTGGGAGAACTTGCACAATTGGTGGCTGACTAAATACTTTTTTGCCCAACTGTATTTGTGTACCATCATAGCCATTGTCCATTTTAGTGCCAGTATCGCTAGAAGCACATTTCATTTTGGGTTTTGCCAAAAAATTTCCAGCAGCTTGTTCATGAGTATGTCCCCAGGTCATAATCCTTGGTATGTAGTGTTTTTGTGGGTCTAGCACACTGTCTGTTTTTGTAGTTACTCCTTCCGTGGAGTATTCCATATTTGAACCGTTACAGAGGCATGTCAGGTGAGATTTGTGTGCTCTGGGCAGGGCTAAGTGTTGTGTAGCTAAAAGCATCTTTCAGAGTTTTACTATATACTACACAGAAATGTAAGTAATCTGTGCTCTCATTTACCTCATTTAAAGTTTTAGTATATGCTAAATTTAATATGTGGAAACACAAGAGAAACAATTTTAAAATTACATTATTATTGTTTATTTTTAAAGCATAAAAATGATCACGCTGCCTGCTGCATGTGACCGTGACCTGACTGTCCATCATTTTGATTCAAGCATTGTCCACTCAGGATATATATTAGTATATACTACACAGGAAAGGTACCGTCTGGTTTGTCCACTATCTTGGGAATATAAAGCATTATTCCTAGTGGCTAATGCTTGAATCAAAACTGAGGAGACTCCCAGTTTGTCACGATCATTGGTGCAAATGATGTAATCACTTCATGCTTTAAAAGTAAAAATAAACCACAACAAAAAGATTGTATTTTCTTTTCCATGTGTTTTTCATAGTATATGCTCAGACACCTTTATGGAGCACTGTTTACTTTAGTTTCTGAATAGGTAGGTTGCACAGATCGGAATAGACACTGTTGGCTACACAGTTAGCTAATAGCCAGTTCAAGGTGCAGAGCTCATCTGACCTGCCTCAGTTTCGTGGTTTATGGATATAAATATAATCTATAGAAATAGATGTTTGCAATTTAGTGTGATTTGACCATTAGTGCAACAGCATATACTACGTTGATGTCACATTTTTTAACAGAGCAAGGAATTTTCAGAACATTTCTAAACATCTTGGTTACATTTTTCCTTTGCATACAGAAACAAAATTATTTCACAAAAACCAAATACCACCAGGGTCAAAATTATTAGCCGCCTTAAGAATTGACCTTTTTGTTGATCCATATGTTGTGCAATGATGTGCTTTAACTTTGTGATTCTTGAAGCTTGTAAAACCAAGTTAAAACTGAAGTTTATGTCCCAGTGTACACAAAGTCTAAAAGCTTCAGTAAAGCTAGTATCTCACAGAACGGTGAATGCTAACGAACATGGCAAATTTTGGGTTTTGTCAGTGTTTGTATTAGGTTGCTAAACGGTTCACTAACAGTTTTTAGGGTCACAAACAGTTTTTCTTATCGCAAAGAAATTTTGAACATGTGATAACGTTGCAAATTTTTTTTTCCACAAACAGTTGCAAATGTCTACGAAACAAATGGTTGTAATGCCGGGTTACTAAAGTTCTTTTTGCTTCAGCAAGTAGTGAACACCGTGCTCGGGAGGGTTTGCTCAACTTTTTTTTTATACGGTTGGGTCCATCAATAATTATTTTTATTTTTTTCCCCCTCTTCTTTCCTTGTCTTTTGCTGATAGCTGCAGTTGCAGCCAGACAAAGCAATTCTTCTTCAAGGGCAGCAGCACGTTGAGCTTCTTCCTGACAGAAATCCATTTCCATATTCTTGAAGTCCGTCTTCTATATCAGGGGAGGATTTGCTCACCTTTTTTATAGGGTTTAGTTCCAAGATTTGCCAGATATTCACCTGGAATTTTGCCAGGAGTTGGCAAAAGGCTCCCAAATGTTCCCAAACAGGGGCAATAGAGTGGCAAACACTGTCGCTAACATCTGCTAACAGTTGCTGATATTCTTCAACTGTCTTTTGCAAACACTTCACACAAATGTTTCTAAACAGGCAGACTCTGGTTTAACTCAACGTTCATGAGAAAAGTTGGCAAATCCAAAGTTCGGTATGTTTGTCAGCATTTGTGACTCCGTGACATATAGACTTATGGGTTTGAATTCTACAAGTACATGCATGGCGCCTTAGCTACTGGTATTTATTCATGTGTTTGTTGCAATGGGTTTTTTTTTAATTCAGTAATTATATGTGGGATTGTATCTGACCGCTTGCCTACATGTTTGATCCCTGTCAAAATTTATAAGCAAATAAAATGTGAGAAACAACACCGGGAAGCTGTCAGTGAATTTTAAAATGCCCAAATATCCACTTTAGAGAGTGCAGGAGCACATTTAAAAAGCAGGTGTTTAATATTTATGCTGCAATAAAAATCTATTAACTTGATATCTGACTAATAAACAAGCAGCAACCTAATGAATCAAATGTATTCCTGAAGTCATAGCTTTGTGCATCATCACATTCAAAGCCTTATTCCATTGTGGCTGATTTTCTCCCACAATTCTCAGCAGTAGAACAGAAGTGATTAATAATTTAATCAGTAGTTAATATTTATGGTTTCTTTTTGGCTTTGGAAGGACACACTAAGTTCTTGGCATTAATATGATTACAGTTCTATCCTAAATAGTGCTTATTCTTGCACTGAATATTGGCATTTGCACATATTTGCAAATGTGGTGTAAATATGGAACTATAAATATGCAAATGAGCCCAAATATTTTATTAGGAAAATTGAGACAGCATAATAGAACTCTGACACCATGATGTAAAAATTGAATAACAATATACATATATTTGTTCTTATCAATTAATGTTATGTATTTATTTGTCCTTTTCACATAATGTTTCCAAAGATGAACTAAAGGATTTTTTTTTTTTACCACCTAAATGATTTTAAAGAGAATTAGGACTTTATTAGTGCAACTCCAAACATGCTAGCTGTGTGTACATTTATGATGTTGCAAGTGATGTCATACCTTGATAGCAAAAAAAAATTGTGCCTGTCAGGGCTCATTTCATAATAACACTTAACAGCATGTGTGTAATATAATAGCTAGTCACCCTACAATGAGCTAGCCTCTCGTATTGTTTAAGCTGCGGTAATCAGATCCTGTGCCATTCAGCTCGCAATTCTTCAGCAGTAAAAGCTTCAGGTTTCACAACGTTTATTTTCCACATTAACATCCAACCCACAAACCAGACCCATATTTGATATTAAAGGAAAATGTGAGCATGCTCATGTCAGTCTTACTCTCACAGAGCTGTACCCAACATAAATTTATTGTACTTTGATGTTTTTAAATCCACTTTGGAGTCATCATGTGACTGTTTGTTCTTCACAGACTTGAAGGATATCCACCAGTGGAGTGGCCATTTCTCCAAGTGTCCTGATGATTACACCCATTATTGTATTCATGGGACATGCCGTTATGTGCAGGAGCACAACACACCCACCTGCAGGTGAGTTTGCAGTCTCACTCTTGGCCTTGTGTACCCTTGGTGTACACAAGGTCTATTTCTGCCATTGTTTTGTCACACTTGTGTTGTTAACAATGCTGATCTCTTTGTTGCTTATCATACAGATGTGAAAGTGGATACATTGGTGCCAGATGTGAATATTTGGATCTCGATGTGTTGGTGGGCGAACAGAGGGAAATAGTCATCGTTAGCGTTATATCTGGACTAGTCATTCTGCTTCTCATCATTGTCTTTATATGCATCTGTGCACAGTGAGTCCACACACAGCAGATATTTATTTATAAGATCAACCTATACTGGGGTCAAAGTCAAAAGGGTTTACTTAAAACTAGTGAAATTAGGGCACAAACGTTGGACTGATAAATAGCTTTGTGTTTGTGATACCGTAACATTCTTGTTTGTACTGTCCCCTTCAAAATTTTGGAAGAGCAAGACCGATTTATTTGTTGTTGTTTTGCACTTAAGTCATTTGGGTGTGAGAGCTCAAAAGATGAATATGAGAAATCACAGCGGGTGGTTTGATACAAAGTGTGTTATGTTCTATGTTGTTTACCATGTCTAGATGTAAATAACAGGAAATAAAAGCCAAACTCTGACCCCTCTTCTCATATTCATCTTTTGATTTCACACACAAATGTCTTCAGTGTGAAACAGTATAATTAGCCTTGCTGTTCCAATACTTTTGAAAGATGAATGTATCTATTTACATATTTAGGTACATATTTCATTCATTCATTCATTTTCTGAACTGCTTTATCCCTTAATAGAGTTGCAGGGAGGCTGGTGCGTATCTCAGCCGACATTGCGTGAAGGTGGGGTACACCCCGAACAGCTGGACAGACCATTGCAGGGCCAACACACATGCAACTATTCACTCTCATACACCTAGGGGTGGTTGGGAACAGCCAGTTAGCCAACTGTGCATCTTTTTCGACTGTGGGAGTAAATTTAAAAAATGCTGTTTTCCCTAACCCAAGCGACCCATCGAAACTGTGCCAACACAAAAGGTTTTTTGGCATGTAAAAAAAAAAAAAAAAAAGACCTAAACCGACTGACCTCTCAGTTTTGTGATCAATCAGATTTTTTTTATGCGTTGAGGCGCCTGCCAGCTGGTTATTTTGTTTACGTGACATTAACCTAGATGTCCTGTGAAACATGGTGGTGGTAGTGTCATGGTTTGGACCTGTATTACTGAAAATCAGGACAGTTTATCATTATTGAAGGAACACTGAATTCTGATTTATACTAATGGATTTGAAAGGAAAATATGAAGACATCAGTCTGTGAACCGAATCTCAAGAGAACGTGGGTCATGCATCAAGATAACGGGCCTAAGCACACAAGTTTTTCTACTAAGGACTGGTTTAAAAATAAATTTATGACGTATGATATCATGTTTTGGAACTTCGGAGTCAATGTCGTGACCTGAATCTAGTCAAAAAGTTGTTGAAGGATCTGAAGTGAGCAGTAAATTTGAGGAAACCGACCAGCGTCACAAAGATGAAACTATTCTGTATGGGGGAATGGGCTTACATTCCTCCAAGTTAATGTGCACGACTGATCAACAGTTAGCACAAAAATTTAGTCACAGTTATTACTGTATAAGAGGGTGTAAAAGCAAAGGTTCCCATACTTTTCCCACTTACAGATATGTAATATTGGACGATTTTCCTCAAGAAACTAAATTAAGTGTTTTATGTTTGTCTTGTTTGTTTATGTGGGTTCTCTTTATCTACTTTTAGTACTTACGTGAAAATCTGATGATATTTTAAATTATATTTATGCAAAAATAGGGTTCACAAACTTTCGGGCACCACTGTGTAGGGGTGTAAGGAGTAAGACCAGGATCCTCTCTTGTAATATTTATGCATATTTAAATATAGCCTTTTCTTGCCTTCCCTGAAAAGGTGTGTGGCAGAATATAATCCAATTACATGTGGCCAGTATTTATTTGTAATGTAAACAATCTGTACAGGCTCCCTGTACTCAGAAAGTCCCAGTCAGTCCACATATTTGGGTTAAGTCCAGCTCCAAACACACCAGTGGCCACTAACAAAGGCTGAAGAATGCTGATTATCCAGCTCAGAGCTGTTGTGAACTGGAACATGTGGTAAATATGGCCTGGCTTAGAATTGGATTAATTCCATTATTCATATATCCAGATTCCAGTGAAAGGAACTGGGCATTGATTTATCAGCTGTGCAACTGATGAATCAGTATTGTCAACTATAACAATGTGTACCCATCAGCCGGAACATTAAAACCACCTTCCTTTTATTTTGTATGTCCTATTTGCGTTACAAAAATAGCACCAACCCATCAAGATATGGACTCCACAAGAACTCTGATGCAATGCTATGGTATTTGGCACCAAGTAGTTCCCAGCACATCCTTTAATTCCTCTTAGGTGAAGGTGGGGCCTCCTTGGATTTGACTTGTTTGTCCAGCACTCCTCATAGATGAAGAATTTAGAGGCCAGATTTCCTCAAACCATTCCTGAAAAGTTTTTGTAGTATGGCAGGATGCATTATTCTAATGAAAGAGCCTGCTGTGTTAGGGAACATCATTGCCATAATGGGGTGTACTTGGTCTGCAACAGTGTTTAGGTAGATCGTCATCATCATTTACCAAACATCAATTACCTATTAGGGTCACAGGGAAGCTGTAGCCTATCCACTCTCAGGCTCTCACGCACAGGCTAGCCTTCACTCCCACTGCATATCACCGAGCCCTAGGTGCCCCTGAATTTATTCCTGGTTCACAGTCTGTGCTTCCTTGTACCACTTTTGGTAGGTACTAACCACTGCGTACCATGAGCACCCCACAAAATCTGTGGTGTTGAAGATGCTCTGACCCAGTCATCTAGCCATAATTTTATTTTTTGTCCTTTATCAAAGTCACTCAAATCCTTATGTTTGCCCATTTTTCCTGCTTCCAACACATCAACATTTGAGAACTGTGTGGTAACTTTTTGGCAAATATACCCCACTGTATGACAGATGCCACTGTAATGAGATAATAAGCAATTGTTGAATGAGGCGAAGTATGATATAGAGTATTATTCGGTCGAGGAGTTATCTGCTGAGGCTAAACACCCTCAGAGACCGAGTTTTTATCTATAGTATGAAAGACAAATTCTTCAATTGTTTTATTATTCATGCAAAGTATTCTTAAAGTAGACAGTCACGTTACTATGTTGCACATGCCAGTTGTTGTGCAATAATCATTCAACTTACCCAATGGCAACAGTGCAATAATTCAGTTATCCCATGGCATTGATCTAATACCAATAATTATTCAATGGCTTTTCACCAGTCAGAAATTAGAAAATCTCTTGAATAAATAATAATAATAATTGTTGTTCACTTCACCTGTTGAAGTTTGAAAGTTCTATCTGATCGGTGTGTGTGCCCTTTATTATATTACATGCATAAGACACACTATGACTGATAATTCTATACTTGATTTAGAATAAAATACATCTATTTGCCATCATTAACATTTTATTAACCTTAAATATTTATATTCTTTGGTTCTATTTACTCATTTGCATGATGCATTAGTTTATTATTTTTTTACATACATATACATGAGATAAATTATTCAGACCATTTCCTAAGTTTATAATTTATTAGATGTTATTTATTTACACGAATCACTTGCTTTGCTTTGCAGCCTAAGGAACACCTACATCACTCATGTAGTTATCTTAGCAATCAGTTATGTTGCAGCAGCACAATGCAAAATAAATAAATAAAATATACAGATACAGGTAAGAAGCTTCAGGTAATATTCACAAATCCACAATCATCAGAAGAAAAAGTGTGATCTTTTTTTTTTGGTTGGTTTGTTTTTTTTAAACAAAGGTGAATTTGTTTTTTTTTACCAAACAGCCTTGTTTGAGTATTTTGGAAACTGCTGATCTCCACGGAGCTCCAAACAGCCTCGAAGGTTAACTGAGAATGAATTGGGGGGTATGGGAACAGAGTGAGTGATGCTCCTGTGGGTGGATGTGGTTTAGGTAAGAGGAAATGGTTAGATTTGTTCGCTTAGCATTAATTCACCTGAATCCGTGCTTTTCAGGCACCTTTTTATTATCTAACTCTGAGAAACTCTAAGTACTTCACCGCACTCTTCACCCACACACATACACAAAACTGCGGTGCTTGTGTTCCCAGCTCTCTCTCTCTACTTACTGGGCTTCCTGCAAACCCACAAAGAACACACAAATAGCCTGTCAGTAATTACACACAGGTGAGACTGATCACGTTACTTGCTGACTTCTGCCTGACCCCCATCCATCTACAACTGGTACTCAATTACACCCTCACACACAGTCGTTACAGCTGATGACTTTGGTGACTCTCCAAAATGGACAGTTGAAGATTAGCTTAAAAAACTAACCTTCCGGTCTTCATCTGTCTGGTTTTGGTGCATCTGTGCCTGTGATTGATCTGAGTTAACAGGACTGGAACGTTCTTCTGTTGTTGTAGTTCATCTGTCTCATGGTTCGATGTGTTGTACATTCTGAGATGCTTTTCTGTTCACCACAGTCTTTAGATTTCCTGTCAGCACAGATCACTCTGGGATGTTTTTTCTTCTCTGATCTCCATCATCAACAACATGCCTTTAAATCCTCCAGTTACTGGATGTTTTTTTAATTGTTTTTCTCACACCATACAGTGTAAACTCTAGAGCAGGGGTTTGAAACTTCTTTTTACTGAGGCCTCATCATTAAATTTCTAGGTCACAGAGGGGTGAATAATCACAGAACATCTACTTAAAAAGGGCGACCGTGAACTCTGAATTGCAAAATAATTATTTTCGGTATTTGTCTCCTTTATACACTTCTTAAAAAGCATTACAGAGACGAGCTAGCTTGCAGTCTTTCTTGAGCCATAAATGACTAGCTGTTTATTTGAAACAGGTTGCCGCCACCTATTGAATGAACAATGAATTATGTTTCAAGATAATGGTTAATGCAAAAAATGCACGATAATCATTGTCTTTGACAGCTCTTGCGGGCCACATTAAATATCCTGTCAGGCCAGATTTGGCCCGCGGGCTTTGAGTTTGACACCTGTGCTCTAGAGTCTGTTGTGTATGAAATTCCCATGAGATCAGAAGTTTGTGAAATACTCAAACCAAACCATTTCAAGGCTAATGTCTTATTTTCTACAGTTATTGGCCGGAGAGTGTATATGCTGCATGCTAATTTACAACTGTGCATTTCACTAATGTGCATTTTTCATATTATTAACCTTAAATTTAAAATATTTACATATTTATATGCATATTTTAGTACTATGTGCATTTAGTTTATATAATAGAATAACGTCATTACCTTCCAACACAGATCTTTTGACTAATTTATCTCGTTTAAGCTGATTTGTTAAAGAATTTATTATTTTTAAAAAAAATATATATATATATATATATATAAAAATCTAGACTGTGCACTACATTAAATGTAATTATTCCAGCATTGTCTTTTCTCAGCAGAAAACTGTATCGTAAAAAGAGAAGAAAAGAGAAAAAAAGGCATGAAGTGGAGAGGCTGAATACACTAAACACAAATGAAGTTTCAACTGCCATCGGAGACGTGTCTGACACGAACACAGTATGAGGTGAGAATTCCTTCCTCACATACATATTACTTATTCAGCATTGTTTATTGTCTTCAGGTCACGTGACCATGAGTGTAAAATTGATCATGGGGTTTATTTTTTTCCTTCTCTTCTGCACCTGCATAGGGACATAACATTACACAACATGCTATCACTGCCTACTGGGCTGGAGTGCTCATGGGAGCATTTTTAAATAGAAAGTAAAAGCACTGTTCATGTAGATCAACAAAAATGTTGCTGGTGTGGGCAGAGGTCTTTTTGAAAACACTGTGTGTGTGCTCAGAGATATTTTTAAAAACCTTCATGGGCAGCAATTATTTTTGTGCAAGTTTATAGAAGGGTTCAGAAGTCTGCGCATGTGGGAATGGAGCTTGAGAGTAGTCCAAAATCCTTTCCAAAGTTTAGCTGTGCCACTTGTTCAAAAACACAACTGTGTCAAAGGTCCCTCATTAAATGTATAAAGACCTCAAAATGTGTCTCACAGAGCACTAGTCACTGCGAACCAATCCACAAGAAATATGAATGGCCCTCAAGTACTAGTAAATGTGATCCATCCACATTGTTTACAAGTCTTGGTGATGACTGGTTTCTGGTTCACCAGATGTATTAATGCTCGAAACAAAAAGTAGAAAAAATCACTAATCCCCCCTCCAAGATATTTCTAACTCAGTTGCTTGTTTTTGCACATATGAGTGAAGCAATAATGAATTCTGATCGAATTATGTAATCAACATGTTGCTGTAAATCTTATAACTGTTGTACAGTGATTCCGGGACTATAAAAGTCCTGTCCTGTCCACAAGGAAGGAATCTCCCACCTTCTAAACTCAGCTGAAACCCTTCAATTAGATTAAATGGATGGCAGCAGTGTCTTAGGTTTTCATACTGTAAATGGGCAATGAATGTGATCCCCAAAGAGCCACAGTGACAGCAGGAAGGCACAGTGTCTGGCTATAAAAGGGAACCATGTGCATAAAGTCAACAACTCTTAAGCATGCTTGTGTCTGGTTCTTTCATTTGTTTCTTCTTTTGGTCTTTCTTTCATCAAAATGATAAAATGTTCCTGGTCTTATTTGAATAATTGTTGGCCAATCAGGGCTTCTTAAAACTGTTTATGCTTTGACAGAATTAAAAAATGGAGCTTAATAAAAAAAAAATGGGCTGTCAACTCAATTTTGTGTAATAGCACTTAATTATACAACTGCACTGTTGAATCAGGAGGCGTGGGCTACTTTTCTATAGCAGCATAACCCTCATGTGTGTTCTTTCTTTCTTAATGGTGAAAGCCCAGTCACATTGAGCAGTGCTGTTATTCCAGTTATAATAATGCAACCCACTGTGTGCTCTTTTGTAGAGCTGTAAAACCAGTCTACAGGTAGTTCTTCTGCTGGACAGGAAGACATCCTGCCTTATTAATAAACCTGACGGCCTTTTAAATCGATCCAACGGAAGCAGCATGTGTTCCAACTCCAGTCTTATATTATAATTCAGCTGCACTTGGGAATGATTGCAGAGGCATGAAGATAAACAGCAAGAGACTACGTGCTATGTACTGTTTTTCCAGGCTGTAACACCAGTAACAGTGTGTTTTGAATGTCATGGGCATAGGATCAGGAATCTCGGTTCCTTGTTTAACATAACAGATTTACAGATCACCGAAACTGTCACCTGTAGAATGGCTGTGTTTTTCTGTAATGCCCTAAGTGACAATTTAGTAGATGATTATATTATACAAGCTAACCCGTTTGTGTAAGGAAGGTTACTACTTTGCTATAATAATAAAAGGAAATATGTTTTTCAAGGGAAAAAAAAAATATAGTCTAATTATGGTACAACAAATACAAGATTTTTAAGCCAATATCAAGACATGTTTACTCATTTATCACATGCAAAGTGTAATTGTCCTTTACTGACAGATAAATAGATGACTTTTTAGAATTAATGAGCAAAGTCCTGAGAATTGAACAATACATTCAAGGCTTGATCATGTTGCATTTCTTTAAATGTCACCATATGAAATATAAAAAGAATTTGGCTACATTTAGGGTTTTTTTTAAATATATTATTGCACTACAAGAGAAATTTCAAAATTCTTTAAAGGCAAAGTGCAATGAGACAGGGCTACAAAAGCATCATTCAGGGGCAGTCTCCTCAGAAACAACATACTAGTTACTGCAATGTTTATTGTCAAAGAATTTAAACATTTCTGTCAAATACACTGATCTATTTATTCCTTGAAATATATATTAATAAAATGAATTGATGTGTATGTATATAAAATAACTGTAATCTGCTAATGTATTGTTATATGCTGTTTTACTTGCTATGTAGTTCCAGTAAAGTTTGTGTTCATTAATAAAACATTTGGCATGTGTTTTTGTTTGTTTCTATTACTATTACGTTGTATGTTTTCACATCACCGAGTGTCAGGAGCGGAAACGATACTGTTGCTTCAAACCCTTCTATTGTTACAGAGAGAAAAGGATAAATGCTTGAAGTTTGTAGATGCCACACCCATCTGCAGACTAGCTTTGGTATGCAGCTTCCTTTTCAGTAAGGTGTTTTAATCTGTCATACCTGTTTTACCTGATTTTAATCTAGTCTTGATTAAAATAAAATAAAACTACTTGTCTGTTCGAACAGTAAAACACAGCCCTGAATGTATGATCTTTCAAAATGTGAAAGAATTGCACCGACATCTTTGGTCAGTGGTTCCAAAATGGTGAGTCTATATCACAGTTAAAAGGTGACTGTTGTCATGGTCTTTGTAACCTCAGAAAAAAATTCTGGCAGTATTAAACATTTGATGAGATAATATTTGGATGTGACTTCTGCCACAACAGTACATTGACTTTGTATTCTATACCCACTGTATTATATACTAATTCACCCCCTTTGCAGCCTGAAATAAAGACACACACACACACACACACACACAAAAAAAAATATCTAGCCATATTTACTCAGTGCAACTTAAACAGCCAAGTGAAAGATATAACACCAATGGTTCAGAAAAAATGAACAAATAAATTACCATCATTAAAATACTAAAAGGATCAACTAGAAAAATAAGTCTAGACTCAATCAGGAGTAACAAATCACCTTCACTGCACGTCAAGCTAACTGGCTTCCACCTGTGATCAATTGTAATCATTCTGATATGTTCAGCGTAAAAACCGCTATTCCTAGAGAGCCCTAGTGCTTGAAAGTGTAACTAAAAGAAAGCAATCAACAATGGGTAGCAAAGCACTGTCAAAAGATCTCAAAGATAAAGTGAGATCATGAGATTGATACCAAACAAAAATCTGAGGCGTTATTAATCTTTTGTAGCACAGTAAAATTCCATAATCAAGAACTGGAAAGTGTTTGGTACTATTACGACCCTTCCGAGATCAGGCAGTCCCTCCAAACTGGATGGGTGAGTGAGGAGGAAACTGGTCAGAGAAGCTACCAAGTGGCCCATGGCAACTTTGAAGCCGTGGTCATTGTGTGCAGGCATTAAGGAAAGCTTGGTGCCTCTGCTAGAAAGTTATTCATGAGAGGTTACCCTTCCAACATGAAAATGACCTGAAGTTGACCACACAATGACTAAAGGAGAAAAGGCGAATGTCCTTGCATGCCCCAGTCAGAGTCCAATATGCCAATATTGAAAATCTGTGGAAAGATTTGAAGATTGCAGTTTGCTTACAGTCACGGTTCAAGTTGACTGAACTTGAACAATTCTGTAAAGGAGAGTGGGCAAAAAAAAAAAAAAAAAAAAGTTGCACACATGAATGTCGTTGTTCCGCCTTTAGCCTTGCTTACAGCATGTAATCGTCATGCCATTGTTTTAGCCAATAAATAGAGAAGCATCCTAACACACTTATGGCTGTAATGTTCCAAAAAGTACTGACACACGCAGGTGATCCCTAAACCAGCTTTAATAACCTTGTCTCAGGATTATCCTTGAATCAATTAAAATCTAAAAATACACCAGTAAATGTCCCCTTGTAGTAAATATTAAACAATTCAACCACAATTCAGCAATATTCGCTTCACTTTCACTGAATAATATTATGCATCTCGTCTTAGCATTGTACATTCTACGTCCATGTTGCAGTGTGGCTTGCAATAAACTTGTGGAATTGCTGAAATCTCACTTTTTTTTTTTAATTTTTTTTTTTTTTTTTTTTTTTTTTTTCCACAAAAACAATTTCCCAAACGTTATTTTTCTTTTAATTAATTTTCCCTTTCTAGATACATCTCTTTTAGTGGAACCTCCACCCTCATGTTGGGTCTTTTAATCATTTGCAATACAGCTCTAATCAGCAGCCCTCACCATCCTTTCTTCTTTTTTTGAATGAATATGACGAAACAAACAAACACCTTGTCAGGTTGCAAAGAAACAGGATTAACGACCGGTGCAACCTCTTATGTCCTGAAGTCTTTCCAAAAAGGAGTTTGTTTTACCTCTGTTACAAAGCGCTGACACTGGAGACTCCTTCCATAAATAAATGGTATACAAGCATCTCAAAGGCAGAGTTGATCGTTTTAGAGATAGCAGCATACATAAACTAGATTTTGGAAGTATCCAACGGAAAATCCCTCTCCCTCTAAAGCCATTCCTTCTAAACACATAAGCGTGCATTACCTAATGCCTGCCTTGGAGATTGGGAGTGTAGCATGTCATAGAAACCACCTAACATTATCATAATGAATGTAAACAGCAGTCATGATTATTGTTAGTACTCCCAGCTGTTGCCTAGCCTTAACAATGGTCTGTTCACGTACAATGAATTCATGGACAGAGTGCATGCATGTAGGTAGGTAGGCAGGCCATCCAATCATTTTATTTGTATCTAATAAAATTATTAAACAGGCCTCAATTTGCCGCTGATTACAATTTTTTTTCTTTCTCAGAGCTTAAAATTGGTGTCAGTCAATGAGCTGTTACTTTAAAAGCAACATTTTTACATAAGAGGTGTGCGAGAGTGGGAGTACGTGGGGAGGCGGGTGGGGGGTGGGGGAGAAAGAGAGGTTGTTAGGTATTCTTATAA
>JBCNYH010000026.1:14493667-14507394 GCA_039654325.1 Tandanus tandanus
GCTGGAGGAAGTGGCTGGGGAGAGGGACATCTGGACCTCACTGCTTAGGCTGCTGCCCCCGCGACCTGACCCCGGAAAAAGCGGGAGAAGATGAATGAATGAATGAAATATATATATATATATATATATATATATATATATTATTAAACATATATACTTTGTAAAACTTTTGATGTACCTCTGTACTATGTAAACAAAAAACATTTTGTGGAGACTTTTATGGGGATAAATGCAGACTTAAAAACTAGACTAATTTTATTCTGTATTCTGGCAAAGTGATGTCTGATTGAGTATTTCACTTCAAAATTATAATCAAATTTGAAACTTTTACTTTCTAAGTGGGGGTGGGGGGTGGGGTGGGGGCGCATTTTTAAGCTCCTAATCTGTCACGTGCTTACAATTGGCTGGAGGCATTTGGCAACACGAGACAAAACAGACTTTCATTCATCCAAAACAGGCAGCTTTTTATTTCCTTCTTAGTCCTGATCACATCTTCAGTAGCTACTACTCTTATACCACACTATGCATTAGATACCAACAGTTCTACATTTAGGGATTTTAGGAAGACATTTGTAAGTGTAAGCCTTTGTAAGAACCTAAACCATGACTCTACTAACAGAGAAAAAGCCTTACAAGTTCCCACAGGAGTTTGGGAACTACGCCTCCACCGTGAAGTGCCTCCCTACGGACTGTGACTCTAACTGTGACTATGTGGACAGTGTGGAAGATGCAGTGTTTAAGGCTGTGGAGCCTCAGAGGAGATCGCGTGGACGCCTTATCTTGCACGCCATGGTGATGTTTGGGAGGGAATTCTGCTATGCTGTGGAGGCTGCATTCGTCACACCCGTCTTGCTCAGTGTGGGACTCCCACGAAGCCTTTACAGCTTGGTGTGGCTCATAAGCCCTGTCCTGGGCTTCATTCTCCAACCAGTGATCGGCTCAGCCAGTGACTACTGCCGTTCACCGTGGGGACGCCGGAGACCCTATATCCTTACCTTGGGGGTTATGATGCTTATAGGCATCACCCTGTTTCTCAATGGAGATGCTCTGGTGTCAGGTGAGACTTTCAACTGAGGTTTAACCATTAAATTTTGATTTAGTCACTGTTTGATTAAGATATATCATTCATTTATAAGGTGTAGGTCATTTTAACATTTTATGTTCTAATTGGTATTAAACCAGTGATTGGATTTGTTTTGTTGTAAGCATGGTAGTAATGATTTAAAAAATGCAAGAAATTGGCTCATATTTGCTTTAGCTGTAATTGTTTCTTGCACTTTTTTCAAATCTGCTCCAGGAATATGAAATCCCCTTGTTTGTGTCTGCGTGTGCGTGCATGTGTGTAGCAGTTACATAATTCCATGTATGAGCTTAAAATTAATCAGAAAATACCTGAAATGTTTTTAATAAGATCAAATTTCTCCAGATAGATGCCAAGAGTATTTGGGGAATCATAAACAGACCCCCATCCCCTGCCTCCTTAAAGCCAAAATACACCCCATAAAGTCTTCCCTAACACATTCCAAATACTTTAATTGGGGTTAAGGTCAGGACTCTGTGGTGTCAGTTCATGTGCGAAAATGATTCCTCATGGTTTCTGAACTGCTCTTTCACTATTTGTGCCTGAATTTTATGATGGATTTTAACTCTTTTATGATAACGTGGCCATTCAGTACATTCTGGCCATTACCTGACTTCATTTTATTGCATATATCATTGCTGAGCCTTGACTTGAGCAACTGAAGTAAGCCCAGATCATGACACTGCCTCCAGAGGCTTGTACGGTGAACACTATGTAAGATGGATACATCACCTTCTATTTTACACATTCCCATCGCTCTGGAATAGAGTAAATCTGGACTCAGATCACATGACCTTTTACCAGTCCATTCTTTATGCTCCCTCACAAATTTAGGCCATTTATTCTGATTTAACTAACAAGCAGTTTTCTTATGGCCACACAGCTGGTTACTCATTATCCTGTAAGTTCTCATTGCAAAGTATGTGTAAAAATGTTCTCACTTTCACTTTTTTTTTGATGCAGGCCAATAACAATATGTTTTCTGTGGACATGGGATAAATTTTGTGGCATGATTGCATACGAAATTAGAAGCTACTCACTGAATCAGTTATGGTTAAATTTTTTGCCAACCAAGACATATTACGTGCAATAATTATCCAAATTTATGTATTAACTTATTTCAAAATCCAAATGGCTACCTTTATTTCCAAATTTATTTATTTATTTATATTTATTTTTGTCTGGACAATTTGTTATTGATATATAGCATAGAGCAGCATTTACAGTGTAGTTTGGATGGACATTGAGTCCAAGATCAGCATGCATGTGTTTATTATTATTATTTATAACACGCTCAGACTGATCTCTTGTCATCACAGCATGTGACCAAGGGTCCTGTATGATTCATCACCTCTCATGATTGCAATATGCTTCTCAAGACCCTGGCATACCCAAGCAATGTTGTTTTTTGGAGTAAACTCACAGAAATTTCCTCACCAATTTTTTTCAACCCACTTGACGATGTCTTTCGAGACTATTTCAAGTGCCCTAACAACAAGAGGAATGACATCCACTTTGCGCATGCCCCACACTCTGATTATTTTAAATTTTAAGGGTTGATATTCCTCAACCTTATTTTTGTTATTATTACTATTATTATTATTATTATTATTATTATTATTATCATTAATAATATTATTGTTGCTGTCTTTGTTGTTGTTGATGATGTTGTTATAATGATTAAGTAAAGCCATATTTTCTCTGTTCTATGTTTCAGTGCTGGTGCAGCACGTTGGTTGGAAAAGAATCTGGTCCATAGTGGTGGTCATGTTTGGAGTAGTTATGTTTGACTTTTCAGCAGATTTCATAGATGGGCCAGTGAAGGCCTACTTGTTTGATGTGTGCTCTTACCAGGACAAAGAGAGAGGCCTGCACTACCATGCCCTGTTTACTGGTAAGTGCAAATGTTTGCATGTACCCATTTTAATTCTGCATGTACTGTATTTCTGCATATTATTGCAAATACACTAAAAACAAGTATGGAATTACATTTTAAGTGAATATTAAATAAGCACAAATTAATATCGGAGCCCCGTAGTCATGGGGCATGACTGTGATGGCTGTCCCTTGTCCGTCCGTCCATGCTATTCCTTCCACTGTCTTGATACTGATTGGCACCTCTAAATACAGAGGTTTGTCATGTTTCCCGTCCATGGTTAGTGCAAAAACACACAAAGTTTCTTTACATGACTCAAAGAACTGAGCTGACTGCACACATTCACACTTTATGTCGTGTAGAGATGTCATTTTTCATACCTTTGCCATTAAATACTACAACTTTAAAGGTTTTTATTTTGGGTCTCAGACTACAGAGGTGCATGCTGGGAGTAGGAAATTTGAGAACTAATGATGTTATGAATGGTTTTCTGTGTGATAATGTAATCAGTCCTTTGTGCTCGTCATCTCCACCTACCACACACACACATGCATGCAATATCTTTGTGGTGACGCCGAACATGAACTTGTTAAACGGAAAAGCTACTCTTATAGCACCACTTGAACACCTATTTTTAGATATGTCTATCTGGAGCTCCACCTTTAGGCATCACCTAAATCTTTATATTAATTAGTTAGTAGTATATTCCCTTGAGAGGGGGGGGGCGTGTTACTTTTTCTTAGCAGAGACAGCATGTTTATAACTCATTTACTGATATGTTAATTAAATGCATAGTGAGCAATAAAGGTAGCAGATGAGATATTATTTGAAAGCTTGTCATTTTCTCATTTTATATTCCAGAGTATTATTCTTTCTCACACCTTCATTATAGGAAGGATTATACCCCCAGGCTTTCTAAGATTTTTGCTCTCAACCTATCTATTTGAGATTTGAGTCCCTCTGGGACTCTTGTTAGAATGATCTGTGAAAAACAAGTAGTTAACTGTTTGTAGGATTTATGCAGAATTGTCATTTCAATCAGAAGATTAGCTGGATTGATTGTGGAATTGATCCAAACAGAGAAACAGTCACAGCAAGGTCATGTGTCTAAAATAATTAATTGAAGGGAAATATACTTCAATTTCCCTAATTGAAGTATATTTTTAAAAAAAATTTTAAGAATCTAATTAAAATATCATGAAGGGCTATGACTTGTGAAAAAGGCAGTCCTACTGATCCTTTTGGCATTAAATTTTAAACTTAAAATCTATTTGATAAAATAAAATAAAATAATGTAAAAAAGCATGAACTGTTTTGTCAGTCCAGTAATTCAGTTCATCTTTCAGTTAAAGACAGTGGTCCAGGTGCTGTTTACACCTTTCTTGGATGTTTCTACTCATGAAATATCTCACAATATTGAAGGTGTGAACTACAGACAAATGACTTGAATCTAAAATAAGCAGCTGTGCAATCTAACTCTGAATACAAATACCTTCCCTACACAAGTATTAACTTAATTTTCAGACATGAATGTGAAATATTCTCATATAATAATTAATTTTATTTCATTATTTACACTTAATTACATAGGTTTGTTAAGTACTCAATTCTGATTTGTCAGTTACAGCATTTCATCATCTTTTTTAATTTTAAAAATGACTGTTGCTATGGATCATGTAATTGGAGGAAAGCATTAAAATATTTTTTTATCAACATTTTTTGTCAAATAAATGTTATTAGTGGGATCATCTACAGTAGTATTATTCCCTGTATTATTGTGATATAATCTTCCTCCTGTGATGCAAAATACAGTAACCTGTACACGGTTATTACTTGTTTTGTAAATAATAATAATAATAATGAATGAGCCAATCATTACACTTGTAATGTTTTAAAGAATATTTAAAGAACATTTGTTGCTGATCCAGCAGCCACTTCCAAGTTTTCTCACTCAGTTAGTGCTCAGGTTCATCTTGCTGACACAAATTCTCTGCTGGAGACTGTCTGAACAGCTGCGTAAAGCCTACAGTCTGGTATTGAGGCATTCGAATGTCATCAGCCAAGAGATTATATAAAATCCATGTGCTTTTTTGTGCAAGTTGTCAGGCTTGGACTTCTTTGGGATGAAATTGCACTAACATAGCACACAAATTTACGCATAAACATAATTACAAATTCAGAATATTTAATATAGAGAAATAAATATAACTTAATTACTATTGTGATGTCATCAGTCAGTCATCATCTCCCGCTTGTTCCGGGGTCGGGTCTAGGGGTTAGCAGCCTAAGCAGTGAGGTCCAGATGTCCCTCTCCCCTGCCACTTCCTCCAGCTCTTCCGGGGGGACGCCGAGGCGTTCCCAGACCAGCTGAGAGACATAGTCCCTCCAGCGTTTTTTGGGTCGACCCCGGGGTCTCTTCCCGGTTGGACATGCCCGAAACACCACACCAGGGAGGCGTTCGGGAGGCATTCTAATCAGATGCCCGAGCCACTTCAACTGGCTCCTCTCAATGCAGAGGAGCAGCGGTTCTACTCCGAACTCCTCCTGGCCAAGCTTCTCACCCTATCGCTAAGGGAGAGCCCCGCAACCCGTGAAGGAAGCTCATTTCATCCTCTTGTATTAGTGATCGTGTTCCTTCGGTCACTATCCAAAGCTTGTGACCATAGGTGAGGGTTGGAATGTAAATTGACTGGTAAATTGAGAGCTTTGCCTTTTGGCTCAGCTCCCTCTTCACCACGATGGACCTGTACAAGCTCTGCTGTACAGCAGAGGCTGCACCGATCCCCCTGTTAATCTCCCGTTCCATCCTTCCCTCACTTCCATCCTTCACTTTTCCCTCAAACCAGAACCCTTCAACGCCTCGGCTGTGCCTGGAAATTCTATCCATAAAAATTATGAACAGAACTGGTGACAAAGGACAGCCTTGGTGGACTGCAACCCTCACCAGAAATGAATTCGACCTGTTGTTACCAATGCGGTCCAAGCGCTTGCTCTGGTGATGCAGAGATCTAATGGCCCATAGCAACGGGTCCGGTACACCATTCTCCCGGAGCACACTCCACAAGATAGCCCGAGGGACATGGTCAAAAGCCCTCTCTAAATCCAACCTCTCTGCCCTCCAGACCTGGGAGACCCAAGCATGTAGTTAGGGTCTCCTGGGAATGTTTGTTGTCAGAAGGGTCTTCAACTCCCACCTCCGGCAGAGCTACAGCCACATCTCAAAGCAGGCAGGGGACATGGAATCAAAATGGGCCATATTTCGTGCCTTCCTTATTGAGACGGCATCCCATAGCTGTGGCTGGAAGGTCATTGGTGCCTGTTGTGGGGGCAACCCCCGAACCTAGTGGTGGACACCTGCGGTTAAGGGGACCATCCAGCTGAAGAAGGAGGCCTATTGGGTCTTTTTGGCCTGTGGGACTCTCGAGGCCGCAGATAGGTACCGGCAGACCAAACGTGCTGCGCCGATTGGTTGGACTTTTGAAAAGGTTCTGGACCACCATCCGACGCCTCAGGAGGAGGAAGCAGTACTCCACAAATTGTGAAGTCACATTATTACTTTTATTATTACATTTATTACAGGTAAATAAATGTGGACAACTGAATAGTTAAGCATTCTCAACTTCATTAAAATATTGTACTTTCTAGAAGAAAAACACCAATTTTCCTACTTGCAGAACTGTTAAGGGTTACTTCAGAGAAGCCACAAATAATCCGTAAGAGTTCTAGATTAACATAGTATATCTTCCTTTAAATCGAATGTTCAATCTTAGTTTTATACCAAATATACGAATAATAATAAATGGTAATCTTTAAAGATCACTGAAAGGAAGTTTTTTCTTTTTTCCTCATCAGTAAGTCACAAATGATTCATCCTCAATATTTCGATAAGATATACCCATCATTTTTGGGGCTGGTAGCCTTGTCGGTATTTGAAGTGTGGGAATACCTGCGGATTAAATTTTTATTGTATAATGTATTTGTTAAGATTACATTTTCATTTGTCCTGCAGTTTCTCTGTTGGTGTAATCAAAGGTTTCTTTCAAGTTTAATAAATAAATTCTGACCTTTACTACTGTAACTCATCATGTGCAGGAGCTTAGAGATAACTGATTAGTAGCATTAAATAAATAAATTGGCAAACAATGCACTTCAGTTAACACGTGTATCTACACGCAAACATGCACACACCCCACTGAGCTGCAGTAATGCGCTCTGGTCATGTGCTACTGCTGTTGAAACCTCAGTTCATACTCATGATCCCAGCACATGACTATAGGCAGGACTGGAGTTCTCTCACCACGTGTCTGATTTCATACAACCCTTTTCTTTTTCACTCAATTTCTTTTATGTGATCCTAGTGAATATATATATATGGTATGTGGGAAAAATTAAGGACTACAGTTTTATCCCGACAAGCCTGTTTCGTGGTTGCCCACTCATCAGGCATGAGCAAACTCGTGGGCAACACAAACACGAAACAGGCTTGTCGGGATAAAACTGTAGTCGTTTATTTTTCCCACATACCATATATTTCGCTCTACTTCGATGTATTGAGCATTGTTCTATGGATAATATTTAAGAATATCTTTTCACACACACACACACACACACACACACACACACGCATAACCGTAACATTAAAACCATTGTGGTTGGGCAGTGGTGGCTCAGTAGTCAAAGCTCTGGATTACTGATCCGAAAGTTGGCGGTTCAATCCCCAGTAGAGCCAAGGTGTGCTGTTGTATTTGGCACCAAAATGTCATCAGCAGATTGTTTAAGTCCTCACTGGATCGGACTTGTTTGTCCAGTAGGTCCCACACATCACACTGTCTTCCATTGCTACGTGGTTCAGTTCTAATGCTCAGGTACTCAATTTAGATGCATTCGGTGGTGATCAGGAGTCATCATGGGCACTCTGACTGATCTGTGGCCCTACAGCCTCATATACAGCAAGTCAGAATTACTTTTCTGATACCTTTGTATCATAGAAAGCATTATTATTATTATTATTATTATTATTATTATTGCAATTTCTGCTACAGTAGTGCTTATGTGGGATCAGACCAGAAAAAATTGCCTTTGCTCCCCATATTCATCAAATGAATCTTGCCGAAAGCAGAAAGTATAGCTCTATACACTTCAAAATTCATCCTACTTCTTCAATAAGCACTCACATGATCAATAAACACTGCTGACTGTTCCGTTGGTAGACATACACACCCATGTTTACTATGTTTAGATGGTGTGGTATGCTTTGAATTATGAGGCCTTTCATTCCTTTTTTATACTCTTCTCTGCCCATCAATCTGACAAAATTTAGTGTTGGTTTAATCGCAGAAATTGGCAAACTTCCTAGCAAAGTTTAATCATGCATGTCTGCTGTAGTGTTCATCTTGTGGCAAAAAAAAAAGTTCATAAATGCATCTTTTGATTGTAGACCGTCAAGTGTGTTCTTGACTTGGCTGGATGTTGTGAAGGGGTTTTTCTTCACCAAAGAAAGCAATTCCACGAATCATCCACTTTAGTTGTTTTTCTTGGGCTTCCTTCTTTTAAAAAATTTACTGAAGATTTGTCAATGATTTGCAAATGTTTTCCACTTTGCTTCAGTCTATTTTAAATGTGCTTTGGCCCAGAGAAGACAATGGCATATCTATATTATATTCACATATGCAGGGTTGAGAATGGGAATTTGGCAAAAAAACTCAGAAAGTTGAGGCCGAAGGGCGACATGGTTGTAAATAGGCTGGGGGCTTGAGTCGAGAAGCAGCACCCGTATGGGGTTTTCAATAGGAGTCAGCAAAAAACTACATATCTGTGGCCATTCTGAGTCTTTAAATGGACTTAAAAATGACTTATATATGACTTATGTAATTTATCTTATTGGTATTTAGTATGACTTTAAATAATCAACCATCGAGGACACATGACATATGTAAAATTCAATAGCAGCAATGTTTTATGAACAATGAAAAAATAAGCTAAAACTACAGTACACGTTCAAATTTCATTCTTAGTACAGGAAGTACAGGAACAGTACACCAATAAACGGAACTGTAGTATAACATTTGTAATGTATTATATGTATTTCACAGTTTAGTTATAAGTGAAATGAAGGATTAGTTTTAAGTAAATAAAAATATAAATAGAAGGTAAAGATATTAGATGTGCCTGAATTACCAGACATGGTTTTAAAATTCCTAAGGGCCCAGGGGGCATTTAAAAGCCAATATTATATATTGCCTTATTTGAGCTGATATTTATTGGAATAGTATCACTTTATCTACAAAATATATGAAAATACTGGTATTAAATGAACAAAGGACTGAACGGCATTATGTTATATGCATGTATATATAATAATACTTAATAATAATTTTGAATGAGAGGAAAAACTTTGAACTTACCTTAGTGTTTTTTAGTGTTGCAGTGCTCTTTGATGGTTTTGAAACCCCTGCCTCCAAAGTTTACTTGATCAGTGCAAAGGGTACACAAAACTCTGCCAGCTACATCTATTTTCTTAAATTGTTCATCTGCCGCCTTCTTTCTGAATGAACACATTAGCCACCAACAGGTCTCTTCAAAGTTTTTTCACGTGTTTATGTCCACTGTTATGTCCACTGTTAATGCAGTGACGTCTGAGGTCCCAAAAATCACAGGCATCCAGTATTGAGTTTTCTCCAAATTTTCAGAAATTTTTAGGTTATGTACTCTAGATGAAAAGATATTTAAAGTCTTTGCAATTTTATGGTGGTAAACATTCTGAAATTGTTCCTTTATTCCTGAGAGACTCTGCCACTATAAGTTTCTACTCTTTTTATACCCAACCATGTTACCGACCTGTTGAAATTAACCAAAGTAGTTGCCAAATGTTCCACCAGCTGTACCTTTTCGGTACCACTTAGTTTCCAGTCCCTGTGCAAACTTTTTTGAGACTTCTTGCTGCCATAATTTTCAAAATAAGCTTTTTTTTTTTTTTTGTCTCACTTTCAACATTTGATGTTGATGAAATTTGGGTTTATGAGATGTAGAATTCATTACATTCTGTTTTTATTTACATTTTACAAGGTGTCCCAACTTGTTCGGAATTGGGGTTGTAATTTGTAAAATTACCACAGAAAACTGTAAAAAGCTATCGTTGACAAGCAGAGAAAATGAGGCGACACAGTGACATTATTGGGATGTCACTTCAAAATGAGGGCTGTTATGAGACCTATGGCAACATTAAAGGACCTGCAAGAATGTCTGGCAAATATCATGCCATGATGTTGTATGACAAACAAAAGGATCTTTGTTAAAGAATTGGTTAAAAGAAATTGGTTGCAAAATTAAAACACAAAACAAAACAAAAAAAAACTGTTGAATCAATTGATATAATGAATGAAAAGGATACTTTAAGTGTTTTTCTAAGACTTGGGTGCCTTAACGCTTCCACATTAACAGTATTTTTAATTAACTAAATGTGTGTTTCCCAATAAAGCCTAACTGACAGACATGCAAAAGAGTCCTTTACCAAATACGGAAGGGGCCAGATCTCTGGTGAATGGGTGGTGTAACATGGTATACCATGGATGTGAAATGCACAATGTCTTTGCGACCTAGGAAAGTTCTTTGCTCTTGTAAATGAGTGCTTTGGTTGACTAAGGCACGGTTTGATGTATTCAGTGTTCATGCAAGGTTAAGATGATGCATTTTCTTTTAAGCCCCTACATTCATCTCTTTTCTTACAGTGTTTACTGTATGTTTTGTACTTGAATTTTGTTGGTTCCTATGGCATATTACATGAAAAGTGATGGCATTATTTACCTTGGTTTCATTGTTTCATCACAAAAAATACCTGTAAATTTGAATCTGGTTGTTTATAGACTTTTTATGTTCACTGTAATTGAATATAACTCCATCTGACCAATCAGAAACCTATTTCAACAGAGCTGTGATACAGTTAACAAATTCAGGTTCAAATGCACGCATTAATTCATTCATTGATTCATTTTCTAAGCCACTGAATCCTAATTAGGGTCGCAGGGAGGCGATGGCACCCATCTCAGCTGCCTCTAACTGAGGGCAGGGACAGCACGCCAGACCATCACAGGGCCAACATACACAACCATTCACACTCACACCTAGGGGTAATTTGAAGCAGCCAATTAGCCTGCTGTACATGTTTTTGGACTATGGGAAGAAACTAACTACTAACCACAGTGCCACTGTGTCGCCCATGCATTAAATTAGTTTTAATAATTAAGAAATGATTGAATCCATAAACACAAAAGGCTGCTGTCATATTAAAACAATAATTCTCTTTGCATAACATTTTGTCTCATGTTCCTTTGCAGGTCTGGGTGGAGCATGTGGGTACCTGACTGGTGCAATGGACTGGGGTCATTCTACACTGGGAGCTTTACTGGGCTCGGAATACCAGGTCATTTATTTTTTTTCAGCGCTTACTTGGGGCTTCTTCCTCACTATACACCTTTTCAGCATTCCTGAGAAGCCTCTGGGAAAGGAGCAACCCACGGAGGCCTTGATCCCTAGTGACTCTTTGTTGCAGCCATCAGTAATGAATGGTTGCACATATGGCTCTGTAACCAAAGAGCCTGACCTGCGACCTCGCACATTCTCCGCTCTAAGTGAAGCTAATGTGGTCACATCCAGCTCTAAGCAGCCAAGCGGTGAGGTAAGACTCCTAAATCTTTTGAATCTTCCTGTCAAATTCTCATACACCTTCTTTTTGTTGTAAATTATTGAGTTTGTAATAAATAAATCAGTGTGGTTTTGTTGCAGGAAAAATATTCTACACAATAGGGTTGTGTGATGATAATTAGTTACATCAGTTGATTTTTTTCAGTGAAAATAATTAATAAGGAATGAAAAATAATACTTTTCACAGTTCCTGTTATCAAATATGTTAAAATATCTATACACGATTGTTTCCTCAACAGCCTGACCAGCCTCACAAAAAGTAAAATAATATTCTGGGATGTAACATGGGTACATGGAGTTTATTGTGCATTGTCCACATCAAGGGAAATATAGTGAAAGAACTGAGAACTGCAGGGAATTAGTTTTACTACTGGACTTGTCCATAATGAATTCACCTCCTGTAGAAAGTGTTCTCTGAGTAGGTCACATGTCCACCTGTATTGCCATTTGCTTGGTTAAGGTCTATGAGGATATTCAGTATCTAATTATAATTCCCACTCTGTGGCCTACATCCAAAATAATATTATATTATAAATATTCCCAACAGTCCACTTGACAAGAGGGTCCGGGTTGACCTGAGCGGGATGCTGTTGATTCTTTGCCTTTACTGGTGAATTGTACAATCATTCTGTTGACTGTGGCAAGGGGAATACCAAGTTTTTGTGAAAAACTGACGCTGGCTCAATCCACCTTCAGACTTATGCCTTCTTTGAAAATCAGACAGCTTTAACCAATTTATATTCTGTAATCAAAAAAAAAAAAAAAAAAAATTAATAATAATAATATTTTGAAGTTTGAGTTTCACAGATAAAACTCTGTAATGAGGTGTGTCTATGTTAGATTTGCCTCTGTATGTTTAATTACTAAACAAAACAAAACAAAAAATTAAAATAGATCCCACTGCGGTCTGGAACAAAAGCAGAAAAGGTTAATACTGGGTTTGCTTTTCATCGACTTTTGCTAGCTGATTTCGGAACATATATTTACCTCAAAGTTTATCTGCATGCCTGAATAAGATTGTGTGTTTGTTTCATTCTGCGCAAGTCTGAGCGGTGGTGTTTTACTAATAATAAATCTGTTTTCTTATTGCTGCCCATCATCATGCAAGGAAGTCATATTGAATCAGCATCAACTCAGAGACGCGGCAACTTTATTGTTTCCAGTGGTGGGCACGCACAGACACTGGACATGACATGAGCCCACCATCGAGGCCATATTCCATGACTATGCTGCTTTATTCAGAAGCTTCACTAAATGTCATTAATCAGGCACTTAACAGCAGCCATGTTATTTCAGAGCTTCTGCTGCCTGCTTGTCTTATACAATAGACCATCTGTCTACAAGATTATCACAAGAGCTCTTCTGCTTCGTAAACTTCTGTTTCTCATTTTAAGCAGCCACAGAGGATGATAAGCATGAAATGGTTGAACCGTAGTATCATATTAAAGTGACAGCTCAGCGGGAAAAAAAAAAAAAAATCTTGCACACAATGCTCTTCTTACTGCGCATATATTTGAGCAGCCATGACATGGTTGGTGCCTTGAGATTTTAAGGTCCATGAAAATACTTCTTAAACCAAATCCAGTTCTTTAGTGATGCCACTCAGATGTGATAATGTGGTGTTAGACTCAGTACGACTTCCTGTCATATAAATATATAAATAAAACCTCAAAGAATGTTGAAATGTCATGCCAGCATCCATTTTCCACTCTAACATTTTTTTCTTCATATTCCTGTCAGCCTGTACACAGTATCAGTTATTTACAAACAAAATTTTCTTGGGCTTTATTTATAGGTGAAAAGCTCAGGTTACATGGCGGCGTGGTGGCATAGTGATTAGCACATCTGCCTCACAGCAAAAAGGTTTGAGCCCTGACAGCATTTCTGTCTGGCATTTGTATGTTCTCCCTGTGTTTGTGTGGGTTTCTTCCGGATGCTTCCACAGTCCAAAGACATGCAGGCTAATTGGATCTTCACAATTGCTCCTCGGTGCGAATGGTTTTGTGTGTGTGTGTGTGTGTGTGTGTGTGTGTGTGTGTGTGTGTGTGTGTGTGTGTGTGTGTGTGTGTG
>JBCNYH010000026.1:14522444-14537359 GCA_039654325.1 Tandanus tandanus
TATGTATGTATGTATGTATGTATGTATGTATGTATGTATGTATGTATGTATGTATGTGTGTATGTGTGTATGTGTGTGTGTGTGTGTGTGTGTGTGTGTGTGTGTATTTATATATAAATACATAGTTAAAGAATGCCGATCAAATATTGATCATTTACATTATGTCCTGCAGGATCAGCAGAAGCAGAGCGGGAGAGACACGTCTCTGAGCAGAGGGGTGGGAATGGACTGCGCAGCTCTGACTTGTATGGTGCAGTTAGCTCAGATCTTTGTGGGAGCTGGTCTTGGAGCTCTCGTTAATATGGCTGGTAGCGTTATAGTGGTGGTTCTTTCGGCTTCAACAGCATCTCTTGTCGGCTGTGTGTTTATCACTGTCTTTATTAAACATGTACAATGAACTAAACATACTGAAATAAACAAAATGACTCTCTCTTAGTCGTAGTGTCTTTTAAATCAGTCTCATGTTTGTGATTCATTCGTTCATTCATTTTCTGAACCGCTTAATCCCAATTAGGGTCGCAGGGAGGCTGGCGCCCATCTCAGCTGACTCTGGGTGAGGGCCGAGTACACCCTGGACAGCTCACCAGGCCATCGCAGGGCAGAAACACACTTACGACAATGCAGCCTACTCTTGATGAAAATCAGCAATGGTTCTTTTACATGCCTCTCACCATAGACAGTGAGAGACATGGCCTGCATTTGATAACCCAGTTAGCTGCACTGGGGGGACAGCAGTCACCTTGATAATGGGGCTTGAACCCCCGACTTTGGGATCAGTAATCCAGCACCCCACCACCAGGCCACCACTGCCCCTATGTTTGTGATTCATTTATTTCATTTCAACCTTATGTTTTAGTCCATATATTTCTATTTTTACCTCTTTTATCTGTAATATGCACCATATTGATCACCAAACAATTGTTTCTTCACAAACATTCTTTTATTTTAAACTGGCCACCATGACCACAATGTGTAATTAACCAGCTCTATAAAGCACTGCTGAGAACATTCTAGAGTAAAAATAATATTATCAATATTATGATAGTATTATGATATTTGATATGATATTATGATAGTATACTCAATATTATTTTAGATCTCTCTACACCATCATGACATTAGAATTCTTTCATTCATCTTCAGTAAGTACTTTATCTTGCTCAGGGTCCTCGATAAGGGATCTTAGTGGAACCTTGGAATCTTAGAACAATTATTCAACTCTTTAACAAGAGACTCAACCACATGGTTACACAAATTTATGACTGACTTCAATCCCATATACATGTAGAGTGTTCAGTAATTCAGCATGATCTTTTCCCTTAGTCTCAAGGGTTTGCAAAGAGTGTTCTTAAAATAATACATTCACATGAGGACACTTTCACTTTTTAAATATATCTCTGAAATCAGTATGAAAACCAAACGCCCACTTGCGCTACTCCTCATTCATCAATTCACTGAGCTGATGTCAAAAGTTATAAAATATATATATAAATATGTTTTTAACTTTTTATTGTGGATGTATATTACAGTCATGCTCCTTTATTTATGATTAAACATGCTATCGTGTGGTCATGGCTCACTAGCTGCTGTCAGTCTGCTGTAGGTAAGCTTCATCAGCAGTGTCATGAGCATAAAGTTTTATAAAAGATAAACTGTTGTTTTAAAACAATTCCCTAAAACCTCTGATATATCAAAAAATAAAGTCCTCAGGTTTTATTTCCCCTATTTAACAAAAAGGAAAAGTGTCAAATTAGGCAAGCTCACAATTTGACCATCTATTGTTTTTTGTAAACCTTTTAAATATATATATATATATTGCATATTTTATTTTTGTGTTATTTGTTGTATTTGTATGTTTTTTTATACGAAGGTGAGAGCAATGTTGTTGTCCTGTGTGTGGGCATCTAAATACCTAAAAATATTGTTTATAATTGAACATTTAAACACTCAAGTATACAGTCAAAATTCATTACATTTGTTACTAGAAAAATTAAAACATATTGACTTAAATCTTTTGGGTATTGTTCTCTGCTGTTGCCAATGGGCAGTTCATCCAGCAGGAAGGTGTCCTAACCTTAAAAGTGAATTTACTTCTGTTAAAAGGCCTCCACTTAGTGATAACTCTCATAAACCATCATAAAATATATTTTAATACCAAATATTCCATTGTGGTCCTGCTTAGTAAGAACTAAACATACACAAGCTATAAAATTTTGAAATCAGCTGTTAGATGCTAGCTTGTTTTTAATCTTTTTTTATTTTTCTAATCATAGTAAAAAAGACTTGCTTGTGTGCTAAGATGAATCTCTTATTTTAATGCTGTTTTTAAAAGCAGTACACTGCCATGAACATCAACAGAAGCACAGACATTTTTAGAGTTACAAACAGATCAAAATTTGTTACTAGAGTGCATGCTGATTACGGATGACATTAACATATTAACACTATTTATACAGAAAATCTGAAATTATATATTTGTATTTTGTGCTTTTCATAGTGAAAACAATTACCTTGTATTTGCTAATTTACTTAAACATTGGCATGTGACTGTTCCGCTTCACAGTGAAAAGCATTTTTAAATTAAATATTGCCATATTAATCTATTCACATACTTGAACACATACATACAAAATAACTGAAAGGTAAATCCTTTATTTCAATATTTGTGGTTTTGATTATTTTTTTCATCTCTTAAATGGACATTGTATATTTATCTCTAAACACGTGGCCTTATATGTTGGTAATTTTGACTCATAAATGAGCTGAACACATTGATTACACCAATAATTGACATATAAGCACTCTGTACACACCTACCCTCTGTGTCTGTATATCATTCAATGAGTCCATTCCAAAAGGATATGCTGGATTTTTACAAGAACTGCATTTTGTTCATACAAAAATGAATAAATAAAGAAAGAAAGAAAGAAAGAAAGAAAGAAAGTAAAAAAAAAGACAAATTTTTCATTTAATTATCATGTTATTTACTTTGAAGACTTAATTAGAAGAAAAATAACATTTTAATAAGTAATAGCAAATTATTTTCATGGGAAGGTATCAACATATAAACAACAAAACCTTGCTCCTAAATAAATAACTAAATACATAAATAAAAAAAGACAATAATACATACATACATACATACATACAAGAAATTCAACCATTCTGTTGTTTATCAGGGTGTGTAAATATGGCAATGTGTCCGAGAGCCCATGTGAATTTGGAGACTTTTAAGATGCAATCATTTATTTTTGCAAATGTTCTCTGAGCAACCACTTGGAACCACTTCATAGTATTTCCTGGATGCCTACTTCAAAGTTCTGATTGCGAGTCAACAAAAATAATGCCTAGAATATCTTCCAGGAATTGAAGTTTGTTAGTTCAGTCTACGTGCTGTTCGGGAGAAGATCATTTCTTCCATTATACACCACAACCCCAGGTGGGTAGAAGACGAGGCCAGGGTTGGGTGTGCTGAGTGGCACCACAGAGCACACCTGTTTCTCCTGCTCTGGTTTGCAGGAGGCCGTAAAGGGTCGCGTATTCGTACTGGAGGGCGAGGTGATCTGCCAGAAGAGCTCCTTGAGTGCCTTCCTGAACTCTCTCCTCATGAGGCAGTAGAGCAGCGGGTTGAGGCAGCTGTTGGAGTGCGCCAGACACACGGTGACGGGGAACACGTAGACCTGCGCAGTGTAGTACTCATAGCTGAAATGCACCGCGTTCAGCTTTATCAGGATACCCCAAGCGGTCAGTGCCTGGTTGGGCAACCAGCACAAGAAGAAGCACAGCACGACGATGGTTACTGATTTAGTCACTTTGGAACGCCTCCTGGCGCCGGACGCGTTGGCGCGCTTGTGCGTAACGAACCTCAGCAGTAGCAGGTAGCACACTGAAATGATCCCGAGGGGCACCAGAAAACCGAGCAGCACCTTTTGGGCATGATAGAGACCGAGCCAGAACTGCACGTCGCCGTTGCGGTCGGGGAACTTAACCAAGCACAGTTCCTCGTTGGAGACGGTGGCTGTGGTGGAGAAAACGGCATGTGGCAACGCGGCCACGACTGCTGCTGCCCAGATCACGGCGCTGACGCAGCGCGCAGATGGACGATTGCGCCTGCGTCCGATCTTCAGGGCAGACGCCACGGAGAGGTACCTCGCCACGCTCATGGCGGTCAAAAAGAACACGCTGGCATACATACTGGTAGCCGTGACGTACGACACAATCTTGCACATAGCCCTGCCAAAAGGCCACGTAAAATCCAGGGCGTTCTCCACCGCCCAGAATGGCAGCGTGAGCACAAACTGGAAGTCGGTCACCGCGAGCCCGGTCACAAACAGGTTAATGGACGACTTTTTCCACGCGTGTTTCGACTTCATGAGGTGCAGCACGAGCAGGTTGCCGACCAAACCGAGCGCGCACACCACCGAGTATATAGTGGAGATGAGGATGCGCAGCACGGCTGAACCGTCGCTCACCAAGTCACTGCGCTCGGCGAGCTCCTCGGTCCATGAGCAGTTGGTGCTTTTGTTGAACATGAAACTCGCGTTGTGCTCCGTGATGTCGTCGCGCATTCCCGAGCTGTGCTGCATCGCCGACACTCATTGTATCCGCTCCACACTCCGTGTTAACTCGTGAAACACTCGTAGTTTCATACTTATAATGTCCGTACACGTCTTGTCTGTACTATAATAAACAGTTCAGACAGTAAAACACTCTTCAAAACGGGATTGCAGTAAGCAAAGCACCAACTAACCGAACAAAGACTGTTTGAAGTTTGGGAATCGTGTGCGCTTGAAGAACAGATCTGTCCCACTGTCCTCTGTGTGTGTGTGTGTGTGTGTGTGTGTGAGAGAGAGAGAGAGAGAGAGAGCGCGCTAGAGAGAGCTGTGCTTATGATTTACGCTTCGTTCTGTGCTGCGCGTTTTTATGGATGCGCGCAGCTTTGGATTGGATGCGCGCTTATGCGCTCCGGTGCACCGCTGTCCAACGCGCTTTGTGGACTTCAACAACCCATATATATAGAATCCGGACTGGAGTTCCTAAAAAAAGACATATACACTTTCAGTTTCACATTTCCATCCCAATATTTACTGTATATACACTACCTACACTCTTATCCAATTTCCACACGCAATTTCAAACTTTAATCATTCCACTTTTAGGGCTATGATTTATTAATTAAATTTCTAACTTTATAATTTAAAATATATATGGTGTTCTCCAGAAGAGGATGGGCTCTAGTATGGCTCCCCTCAAGGTTTCTCCCTCATGTCATCATCTCAGGATTTTTCTCCTTGCCACTGTTGCATCTGGTGACCGAACACAGTCTGCTGTATTTATTATTGAGTTCAAGTAGTGCTCGTTGGTGCTCATTTGTTTACATGAGAGAAAAAATGGCTTTTTCTGTATTAATGAGAGAATGTTTATTGAAAAAAATACTTTGGCTCCACTTTTCGGGACAAATGAAATAATTTTTCATTAAAATAAATTTGAATTGAATTAATGGAGAATTTTCATTAAAAAATTAATTCGTCCCTGTTTTTCTGTGTTAATTATAATTTAGAATTAGAAAATTGGCTTTGTTTTTTTCTGAATTAATGACATACTTGGCGGCGTGGTGGCGTAGTAGTTAGCATATCTTCTCACAGAAGGTTCTGGCTCACAGAAGCTTGTTGAACCTCAAGAAGGTTCTGGGCTCAAGTCCCTGGCTAGGACGTTTCTGTGTGGCCGTTGAGTGTTCTCCCCGTGCTTCTATGGGGTTTCATCTGGGTACTCCTCTTTCCTCCCACAATGCAAAGACAGTCCAAAAACATTAGGCTAATTGGATGTTCCAAATTGCCCCTGGGTGTGGACGTGAATGTGAATGGTTATGTGTGTTTGCCCTGCGATGGTCTGGCGAGCTGTTCAGGATGTATCCTGCCTTCATCAAGTGTCAGTGCCCTGAGAGCCTAATAGGATTAAGCGGTTTGGAAAATGAGTGAGATGAGTGAGTAATGACAAACTTCAAAACAACAAAAAAATGCATTTCCTTATTAAGAGCTCGGTTTGAAGCAAACATGTCCCATGTGTTAAGTTAAATTCAGTTTTGCTTTTTTTAATTTATTTATTTATTTTACTTTTTTGGGTTTGGCACTTTGAGAGATACTCCTGTCTTTAAAGGGGCCCTTCATTTACCAGGGATATCAGTAAATAACAGCATTTTAAGGTGAGTTAGAGCACATTATTATTGTCTTATCATCATGGCTGACACACTGAATCATAGTGATTGTGTATGTGTGTGTCTGTGTGTGTGTGTGTGTGTGTGTGTATGTGTGTGTGTGTGTGAGAGAGAGAGAGAAAGAGAGAGAGAGAGAGAGAGAGAGAGAGAGAAGGGGAGAGTGAAATGCACAATTTCATTTTTACAATTTTTTTGATATCTTGTAAGAAACCGAACCCAAACCCAAGACCTGAGATCTTAATTTAATAACACATTTTTCCTCCTTTGAACCGCAGACCTAAACCTTAAATAAACCCCATTCTGTGTTTTCAGGGGAATCAGGCTTAGGTAAGTCCACAATGATCAACCCTCTCTTCCTCACTGATGTATACTCGTCTGAACACCCGGGTCCGTCACACCGAGTCAAGAAGACCGTGCAGGTATGGCAACAGAATCCAGTCTCATGGTTTTTATTGAGGTATAATTTTTTCTAGGTTTGGTTTCCCAGCATTCCACAGTAATGCTACTCTGGCGTATGCTGCGTGTTGACACAGGGCAGTGGTGGCTCAGTGGCTATGGCTCCGGATTACTAATCCGAAGGTTAGTGGTTCAAGCCCCAGTCCCAGCAGCCTGCCACTGTTGGGTCCTTGAGCAAGGCCCTTAACCCTCAGTTGCTCAATTGTATAAAAAAATGATTAATGTAAGTCACTCTGGATAAGGGTGTCTGCCAAAATGTAAATGTGTCATAATAGGAGCTAATATAAAGCGTCTCTTCAGTTCTTCAAGGCCTTCAATTCCAACTTAGTGATCATCTGTTAGTACAGATGATCCATGGAGTTGCTCAAATGCAGATGACATGAGGGGAAGGGGCTACCTATCCCTGACAGTGATGTCATTGAGGCCCTGGTAGTCAACACATGGTAGAAGAGAGCCATCCATTTTGGCCCCTGAGGGTCGAATTATGCCAGCAGTCAAGGACTCCTGCATGTATTTCTCCTTGGCCTCAGTTTCGGGTCGGGAAAGAGTACAGTCAGCCCCTAGATAGAGCCTTACCAGGTATGAGGTCAATGCCACAGTCATAAGGCTGATGAGGAGGCAGAGTGATACATGGAGGACAAATAGGCTGGACTCCAGCCCAAAATCTTGTTCTTGACCCAGTCAATATGAGGGTTGTGTTTCTTTAACCAGGGTTTACCAAGAATGACTGGAGCATGTGGTGACTCAATGAAGTGGAAACTTATTTGTTCGCGATGGTTGTCTGAAACAAGAAGAGACACAGGAGGGATCACATGGGTTTTCGATGAGCTTTCTCCCAACTAAAGAGATGGCCACAAGAGGTAGGTTTAAAGGGTGAAGAGGCAGTTTCCATCGATTGGCAAATGAAGCGTCAATAAAATTCTCATCTACCCCAGAGTCAATGAGAGCTGTGAGCTGATGCTGCCTACCCCTCCAATGGTAACAGGGAACTGAATCAAGGAGGATTTAGAAAAAGTGTGACTCACCAGTGCTCCCTGTCTTACGGATGAGCCTTGCATTTTTGCTGGACATGAAGCGTAGTGGCCGAACTCCCCACAGTATAGACAGCAGTTTGAACTGCATCTCTGTTGTTTTTATGCTGCAGAAATTTGAATGTGGCTTATCTGCATTATCTCCGGATCTGGAGCAGTGAGTGGAGATGGCAAGACCTGATGAGCCGACTGAACACACTGAGTGATGGTGCCATCAAGTGATGCTTAACTGGGAATCCTAGACTTACAACGTTGCTGCAATTGCGAGTCGACACGTGCAATCGCCAGGTCCACAAGAGAATCCAAGCTGATAAAGAGATCATGGGTGATTAGTTCATCCTTGATACTTTCAGCTAGTCCATTAAAAAAACACAAACAGAGCCTCTGTATTTCAGCCACTGGAAGCTGCTAGGGTGTGGAACTCAATAGAGAAGTCAGATACTGATCAGACTCCTTGACGAACATGCAGCATTTCTTGCGCCTTCTCTCTGCCGTGTTTTAAATGGTCAAAAACTTTCCTTATTTTCTCTACAAACAAAGAAAATTTATTACAGAAAGGGTCTCTGACCTCCCAAACTGTGCTTCCCCATTCTTTTACTGAGTGATGACATAAGCCACCTTAGCTTTTTCTGTGGGAAAAGCAGATGGTTGTATTTGAAAAATTAAATCACATTGGGAAAGGAAAGAACTGCAGGTACCACGTTCACCTGAGTAATGTAAAGGCTGAGGCAGGCAAGGTTCTGAGACTGGAGGAGTGGGCTGTGATAAGGCTTGTGCTGGAGCAAGTGGTGGTCATGGGATTTGGGAGAGTTGAGGTTGTTGTACCTTTGCAGCAAGATCGGTGATGGCTGTGGACATGACTGCCACAGTGTTACCAACCTCCTCAAATTGTGATTGTTGTCTCCTCAAAATGATTCCATGTTGCTCCAATATGGTCCTCCACTGGTTCAAGTCTGCTGGATCCATGTGGGCAAATGTAAATGCTGTAAATTTAAATGTGGGCCATACTGTTAGGGTTGACAGAGGGGAAAGGATCCACACGCAGACAGTAGTGGTCTAGAGCACAATGTTTAATAGATAGGCAGACTGTCCAAAACGACAGGCAAACTCATGGTCAGAAAACAGGCAATGATCAGAGATATCCAAGAACTCAAAAACAGAGTATGAGGCAGAGGTGGCCCAAAATCACAAAAATAGCAAGAATGGTCAAGGAACAGGCAAGGTCAAAAACTACTAGGCAACAAATATACAAACACTGGCAAGGCACAGGAGAAAACACTGGCATGATCTGGCAATGCTTGTAGGGAAATGCTGGGCTTAAATAGGCAGACTAGTGAAGCAGGCAATGAGACACAGGTGAGCACAATAATGAGTCTGTGGAAAGCCAAAGGGGACAAACAAAAACACATGATACCAGAAAACAAAAAACTAACTAGCAGGAGTACTAACAAAGACAAAGTCTGTCACAGCACTTCTTTAAATTATTCTTGTATTTTTGTATTTTGTACTGCTAGAATTCCACAGGTCACTTTCTCACAGTATTTTGAACCATTGTAAATTCCACAGGTCACTCTATAGTGTTTTTGCTGCTATCTATATCTACAGTTTCTATATTTTAATCCTGTGCTGAGCCAATTGCAACAAAATTTCCTTCTTTGTATAATCGCTGTATACTGAATGACACTATCCTGTATACTGAATGACATATCCCTCTTCTGTCTTTCATTACTTTCTTATCTCTAATTATTCTCTAAACACTCTTTCATTTCTTACCACTCTCAGAAGGTGATAAAAGAGTGATGAGAGATAAGAGAGTGATGAGGGATAAAGGAGTGGTGAGAGATAAGAAAGTGATGAGTATGTGATGAGAGAGTGGTGAGATGTTAGAGGGTGATGAAAGAGTGATGATAAGGTGATAACTGAGTGATGAGCGCATGATGCTGAATCTTTGAAAGGCTTTCACTCTCCTCTCTCTCACTCTCTCATCTGTCATCACTCTCTCATCACTCTCGCATCACTCTCATCTCTCATCACTCTCTCATCACTCTCATCTCTCATCATTCTCTCATATCTCATCACCCTCTCATCACTCTCTCATCACTCTTATCTCTCACCACTCTCATCTCTCATCGCTCTCTCATCACTCTCATCACTCTCTCATCACTCCTTCATCTCTCATCACTCATCGCTCTCATTACTCTCATCACTCTCATCTCTCATCACTCTCTCATCTCTCATCACTCTCTCATCACTCCTTCATCTCTCATCACTCTCATTACTCTTATCACTCTCTCATCACTCATCACTCTCTCATCACTCTCTCATTACTCATCACTCTCTCATCACTTATCACTCTCTTATCTGTCATCAATCTCTCATCTCATCACTCTCTCATCTCTCATCACTCTCTCCTCACTCTCTCATCTGTCTCATCACTCTCCCATCACTGTCAACACTCTCTCCTCACGCTCTCATCACTTACATCACCCTCTCATCACTCTCCTATCTCTCATTAGTCTCTCCTCACTCTCTCATCACTCTGTCATCTCTTATCACTCTCACATCACTCTCTCATCACTCCCTGATCTCTCATCACTCTCTCATCACTCTCATCACTCATTACTCTCTCATCACTCATCACTCTCTTATCTCTCATCACTTTCTCATCACTCATCACTCTTTCATCACTCTCTCATTTCTCATCACTCTCTCATCTCTCCTCACTCTCATCACTCTCATCACTCATCATTCTCTCATCACTCTGTCATCTCTTATCACTCTCTCATCACTCCCTCATCTCTCATCACTCTCTCATTGCTCTCTCATCTCATCACTCTCTCATCACTCATCACTCGCTACTCACTCTCTCATCACTCATTACTCTCATCACTCATCACTGTCATCACTCTCTCATCATTCATCACTCTCATCACTTTCTCATCTCTCATCACTCGCTCATCTCTCATCACTCTCTTTTTCCTCCCTCATCTCTCATCACTCTCTTATTCCTCTCTCATCTCTCATCACTCTCTCATCACTCTCTGTCAACTCTCATCACTTATCACTCTCATCACTCTCTCATCACTCTCTCATCTCTCATCACTCTTTCATCACTCTCTCATCACGCTCTCATCACCCTTATTACTCTCTCATCACTGTCTCATCTGTCATCACTCTCATCACTCACTGGTCACTCTCTCATCACTCTCTGATATTATCACTCTCATATCTCATCACTCTCTTATCACTCTCTCATCTCTCTCTCATCACTTATCACTCTCTTATCTCTCATCACTCTCTCATAACTGTCTCCTCACTCTCTCATCACTCATCACTCTCTTATCACTCTCATCTCTCACCACTGTCTCATCACTTTGTCATCTCTCATCTCTCTGTTTTCACTCATCACTCTCATCACTCTCTCATCACTCTCCTATCTCTCCTCACTCTCTCATCACTCTCTTATCACTGTCATCTCTCATTACTCTCTCATCACTCTCTCATCTCTCATCACTCTCTCATCACTCCCTGATCTCTCATCACTCTCTCATCACTCTGTCATCACTCTCTAATAACTCCCTCATCTCATCACTCTCATCACTGTCTCAACCCTTATTACTCTCTCATCACTCATCAGTCTCTCATCACTCCCTCATCTCTCATCACTCTTGCATCACTCTCTCCTCACTCACTCATCACTCTCATCACTCTCTCATCACTCTCTCATCTCTCATCACTCTCTCATCACTCTCATCTCTCAACACTCTCTCATCACTCCCTCATCTCTCATCACTCTCTCATTGCTCTCTCATCTCTCATCACTCTCTCATTACTCATCACTCTCTTATCTCTCATCACTCATCACGCTCCCATCACTCTGTCATCACTCTCTCATCTCTCAACACTCTCTCATCACTCCCTCATCTCTCTCTCATTGCTCTCTTATCTCTCATAACTCTCATAACTCATCACTCATCATTCTCTTATCTCTCATCACTCTCTCCTCACTCTCTCATCACTCATCACTCTCTGATCACTCTCTCATCACTCTCTCATCACTCATCACTCACTCATCACTCTGTCTTCACTTATCACTCTCTCATCACTCATCACTTTCTAATCACTCTCATTTCTCATCACTCTGTCATTACTCTCTCCTCACTCTCTCATCAGTCATCACTCTCTCTTACTCTCTCATCACTCGTCACTCACTCATCACTCTGTCATCTCTTATCACTCTCTAATCACTCTCTCATCTGACAACACTCATCACTCCCTCATCTCTCATTACTCTCTCTGAGAACCCTGGAGGCCCTCCAGACAACTACCCGGCACAGGCCAGCACCCACCCCGATGCTCCAGCCGCACAGCCCGGAAACCAGGGCACCTCCGACCCTCCTCCCCCACCCCCTACCTCCTACCCACGTACTCCCACTCTCACACGTCTTCATCACTCTCTTATCTGTCATCACTCTCATCTCTCATCACTCTCTCATCTCTCATCACTCTCTCCTCACTCTCTCATCTCTCATCACTCTCTCATCACCCTTATTACTCTCTCATCTCTCATCACTGTCTCATCTCCCATCACTCTCATCACTCTCAACACTCTCTTATCTCTCATCACGCTCTCATCTCTCATCACTCATCACTCTCTCATCTGTCATCACTCTGTCTTCACTCATCACTCATCACTGTCTCATCACTCTCATTTCTCATCACTCTGTCATCACTCTCCCCACTCTCTCATCACTCTCTCATCACTCATCACTTTCTCATTACTCTCTCATCACTCATCACTCTGTCATCACTCTCATTTCTCATCACTCTGTCATCACTCTCTCCTCACTCTCATCACTCTCTCATCACTCTCTCATCTCTCATCACTCTCTCATCACTCTCTCATCTCTCAACACTCTCTCATCACTCTCTCATCTCTCATCACTCTCAACACTCTCTCAACACTCTCTCAACACTCTCTCATCACTCTCTCCTCACTCTCTCATCTCTCATCACTCTCTCATCTCTCATCACTCTCAACACTCTCTCATCACTCTCTCCTCACTCTCTCATCACTCATCACTCTCTCATCTGTCATCACTCTGTCTTCACTCTCTCATCACTCATCACTCTCATTTCTCATCACTCTGTCATCACTCTCCCCACTCTCATCACTCTCTCATCACTCTCATTTCTCATCACTCTCTCCTCACTCTCATCACTCTCTCATCACTCATCACTCTCTCATTGCTCTCTCATCTCTCATTACTCTCTCATCTCTCAACACTCTCTCATCACTCCATCTCTCATCACTGTTTCATCACTCTTCACTCTCTCATCACTCATTCTTTTTCATCTCATCAATATCTCATCTGATCACTCTTATCTCATCACTCTCTCATGTCATCACTCTCTCATCTCTCATCACTCTCTTCTCACTCTCTCATCACTCATCACTGTCTCATCACTCATCACTGTCATCTCTCATCACTCTCTCCTCACTCATCACTCATCACTTTCTTATCTCTCATCACTCTCTCCTCACTCGCTCATCACTCTCATCTCTCCTCACTCTCTCCTCACCCTCTCATCACTCATCACTCTCTCATCACTCTCTCATCTCTCAACACTCTCGTCACTCTCTCATGTCACTTATCACTCTCATTATAAATTATCACACTCTAATCTCTCATCATTCTCTCATCTCGCATCACTGTCTCATCTCTCATCACTCTCTCATCACTCATTACTCTCTCATTACTCTCTTATCACTGTCTCATCTCTCATCACTCTCTCATCACACTCATTACCCTCTTATCACTCACTCATATCTCATCACTCTCTCATTACTTTCTCATCACTCTCCCATCTCTCCTCACTCTCTCAGCTCTCATTACTCTCTCATCTCTCATCACTCTCTCAGCTCTCATCTCTCATCACTCACTTATGTCACCACTTTCTTATTAATTTCTCATCTCTTATCTGTTATCCTCTTATAACTCTTTCATCTCTGTCTTATTTTTAATCACATTCTCATCTTTCATTCTGCTGTCTTTACTCAACATTCTCTCATCACTCATCACTGTCATCTCTCATCACTCTCTCCTCACTCATCACTTTCTTATCTCTCATCACTCTCTCCTCACTCGCTCATCACTCTCTCATCTCTCCTCACTCTCTCCTCACCCTCTCATCACTCATCACTCTCTCATCACTCTCTCATCTCTCAACACTCTCGTCACTCTCTCATGTCACTTATCACTCTCATTATAAATTATCACACTCTAATCTCTCATCATTCTCTCATCTCGCATCACTGTCTCATCTCTCATCACTCTCTCATCACTCATTACTCTCTCATTACTCTCTTATCACTGTCTCATCTCTCATCACTCTCTCATCACACTCATTACCCTCTTATCACTCACTCATATCTCATCACTCTCTCATTACTTTCTCATCACTCTCCCATCTCTCCTCACTCTCTCAGCTCTCATTACTCTCTCATCTCTCATCACTCTCTCAGCTCTCATCTCTCATCACTCACTTATGTCACCACTTTCTTATTAATTTCTCATCTCTTATCTGTTATCCTCTTATAACTCTTTCATCTCTGTCTTATTTTTAATCACATTCTCATCTTTCATTCTGCTGTCTTTACTCAACATTCTCTTATCTCTCATCACTCATCTCTCTCATATCTTTTATCTCCCTTCCATCTCTCATCACTCTCTCATCATTTTGTCATCACTTCTTTATTTTTATTATGTTTTTATCTCTAATTACACTTGTCACTTTTTGTATCTATTACTCTCTCTCTACTTTTCTTACTGTTATAGGAAACAAAAGCCATATCCGTACTCTGATGCTGAAAGGACTTCGAGCTTCCAGACTGAGTCGCAATGGATTCACTTCTCTTCATCTTGCTGCTTACACAGTACACACACACACACACACACACACACACACACACATGCACACACAAACACACACTCACACACACAAAAACATGCACAAACACAAGCACACACACATGCACACACAAACACACACACACACACACACAAAAACATGCACATACACACACACAAACACACACAAGCACAAACACACACACACACACACAAACACACACACACACACACACACACACACACACACACACACACAAATACACACACACAAGTACATAAACATAAGCATATGTCTCTCTC
>JBCNYH010000026.1:14597460-14612916 GCA_039654325.1 Tandanus tandanus
CCTTCTAACAATCTTTTTTTGTGTTTGCCCACACGGGGAGAACCCCCCTGGGGGGGGGACACCCACGAAACAGGCTTGTCGGGATGAAATTGTATTCTTTTATTTTTCTCACACACCATATGTGTAAATGTATGTATATATGTGCGTGTGCGTGTGCGTGTGTGTGTGTATGTATATGTATGTATATGTATGTATATGTATGTATGTATATATATATATATATATATGTGTGTGTGTGTGTGTATACAACAAAAATGTAAGATTCAAAAAGAATAAATTGAAAAGCACTATAATCACGACTTCTCAGATTCCTCCATGACTCACGTATCCTCCTCCCAAAGACACGGCCTGGGTTTAATGCTGCTGCATGAATCAGTGTTTCTCAGCATCGGGATGTTACAAGATGTTAAAATCTTTGTTTGAACCTTCTCGATGACACGTCACACATTCAGATGTCAGTTTAGAAGAACCATTTGAGTGCTTATATGTGACGTAATACTCCCAAACTGTTGCATCTAACCCCTAATAAATATCAAAATGACATTGCTTGCAGGTTTGACTAATCAAAACCATGGTCTCCCTTTTCACTGTCTGAAATAAAACATTTGGTATACAACCCAGAGTGTTTTATCCATTTAAACAACAGCAATTTGCCAATAGTTACATAAGGACTAGGCTTAAAGGTCCAGTCTTACGTAGGATATAAGTATGCTTAAATATGTTAAATCTTACCTGCAAGGCATGTTGAAATCATTAGAACAAGAAAGTATGTAGATAACAAAGAAATAGATCCAGTTTTTCACGTTTCACGTACCACGTGACCTGACTTGACCTAGTTTAGCCTGTTTTGAAGCTGTGTGCTTAAAGTGACGGGAAACACAAAATTGAACTCAAATCTCACAGTACACACAGCTGTGATAAATGTTGGAACTGAAAGGTTTGATTTATGTAGTCACCATGAACTATTAGCAACAAAAACATGACTAAATATTTTATGTAAGACTGGACCTTTAAAGATTTTACTTTTGCTGTAGTAGTGAAAATCACAAATCACAATTATCAAAAGTTACCAAAGGTTTTTTCATTACCCAATTTGCATTCCATCAGAGTAAACTGCATGAGCAAAAAGGTATGTGGTGCCAATAAATAGTCAAAATAAATACTTGCAAATGGTTATGTGCTTCATAAAATACATCTGTGCTGAGTTGGTCCATTGACTTTATTTTATAGTTAAAGGGGTCCCGAGCTATAAAAAACTTCCCTAGCTGGATAGACTCATGGATCTGGCACCTATGCACAACAGTTTAATTGTGAATGGTGATGGATGTAAGAATCTTGCTCCTACTGTGAAGAAGACTTAAGCTAAAATGAAATCCAAAGGAAAACTGGTGCTCACACACACATACATGGTCAGCAGACAGTAATTTCAATGCCCAGAGAAATTTAACGAACCCTATCTTACATTTACTTTCACAAAGAAAAACATAGTATTTATGTTTAAATATAACTTTTGTTTAAATGTTTAAAATTGTAATTTTTATCAAAAACCTAATTTCTATAATGTCAGTGCCTGAATCCCACTGCCTGCTACACAGCCCATATCTTCTGTGATATGCTTAAGGTTAAAACATTTTTGTGCATCAATGGCTGACAATCTTTTCAGATTCAGGTACATTCTGGTATATGGAAGCACAGATAAATCTGACCAAAAAAACGAACACCCCACCATCATGCAACTCTCCTGCAAGCACTCAACAGACGTCTTGCAGTTAAATATAATTAGATTATTATTTTTTTGTTTGTAAATGTTGATTTAACATTAAAAAGGTTAATTTTGAAATTAACTGTGAGGATAAAATAAGGAGTATCACAGTTTTCCTTTTCCCAGGAGTTCATGAAACCATTTGTTGGTTCATACATTATAACATTGGCTAGCTATTTCTAGCCTAGTCATTTAGTCTTCTGGGTTACCAAAACATGCAAATGAGCAGCAGACTGAAACTTCTAGTTGCTCAGTAGGCTACTAAAATGAATTTATAAGTTGTCTACTTCACTGTAAATCTGTAATTTGACTACTAAATCTGTAAAATGCTACTTCATTAGTCACTGTTCCTAAGCTCAGAATAAGAATTGTTGGGTACTTTCTCTTATTCAAAAACATGCACATCTCCTGTCTTGTTTTCCCATAGTGCCACTGGGTTGTTTGTTGACAGGAAGATCCTACTGCCAATCATTGTGCAATTGGACATGCTCCATTCTGTGTGCTGTATATCCAAACGTATATGGACAGCAGACCATAACACCTGTATGTTGGTTTTCCCCAGATTGGAAAAAAAAGTTGTAGGGCAGTGGTGGCTTAGTGGTTAAGGCGATGGGTTGCTGATCTGAAGGTCAGCGGTTCAATCCCCACTATCACCACTGTTGGGCCCTTGAGCAAGGCCCTTAACCCTCATTTGCTCAGTTGTATAAAAATGATAATTGTAAGTCGCTCTGGATAAGAACGTCTGCCAAATGCTTTAAATGTAAATGTAAGTTAGCTGAATTTCTAGAATGTCTTTGTTTATATCGTTAAGATTTTCTTTCACAGAAATTATGAAGGCCATGAAGACTTAGATTGCCAAAGTTAGTGTGGAAGAATTGCACACAATCCTGATATTCAACCTCACCTTTTAGAACATTAACTTCATGCCAGGCCTTCTTACCTGAAATCAATTACCTGACCAATCTTTTATACTCTTGTGCCTGATTGACCACACATCCCCACAGCTCCAGTGTAAATCTATTGGAAAGCCTTCTGAGATGAATGGAGGCTGTTGTAACAGCAAACAGAGAATAACTTCTTAATAATGCTCATGATGTTAGAATGGGGTCTTTACCATGCAAGTGCATACAGTGTGTGTGTGTGTGTGTGTGTGTGTGTGTGTGTGTATATGTATATATGTATACACACACATTTAATATGCATTTAAAACTACACTGGTAGTCAAAATGTCTTTAGAGAAACAGAATATAAAAACTTTTTTTCTGCTGTGGAATTTTAAGGATAACCAAACTCTCTCACATTCCTTTTATAGTCTATAATTAGAATAGAGAGGGCTATTTCTGTAAAAAAAAGAAAAAAAAAAGATGTCTTTGGACCAGTTCAGGTCTCCAGAAGAATTCCAGACACAGTTCAGTACATGCTGAGGAGGGGAAAACATCTATTTTTAGTGCTTCATTCTTTTGCCTTTACAGGCATAAGCTCATGGTTTGCTTGAATGTGACCCATATGCTTTCTGGAGCTGCACCACATCTCCTGTAAACTGATCCTCATCACTGTTTAGCATGGTTCTGTGGAACATCTCCCAAGAGTTCCCCAATTTCCAAGCAGAATGCCGCCTGTCATTATGGGGAAAAACAGCCAAAGTTGTTTAAGCGCAAAATGTTCTTGGTTGGTGTTTAGAATTGGCTGTATGCTTGTATATGGTGATGGATGTTAAATGCCAGATGAAGTTTTCCAGTAGATAAAGTCCAACAACCTACACTGGATTCCTGTCTCATTAATATTTGTTAGTTGGATATTATGCCTGTCAATACCAATAGCTTGCACCATATTGCTTTCTGTTTCTTTGAAAAAAAAAATCATTGTGTTTAGATATGATCCATGTGGCCTTCATTAGGAATTTGTTGCAAAAGTTATTAATAAAGATACTTTTTTAATGAAAAAAAATTCAACTCTTTTTTTTTTTTTTTTTTAAATCTGAATTGATGATATGCTTCAAAGAGCTTGATTGAAAGCAAACATGTCCTTTTTTGTTTAGTCTCATCCAGTGAGACATTGGGAGATACTCCTGCCTTTGAGTAATATAGATGATATTGTTATTAGTATGGCGAATTTATGCAGACACCTCAGGACTTTGTGGTTGTTTCGACATGAAAAATTATCTTATTAATTCAGAAAAACCAAACCAATTAAATTTTTTCTTAAGTCAATGCAATATGCTTCTGAGCGTAATTATGTAAACATCTATCTAAAAGAAAGCAGCCCAAATCCAATTTATAAATGAAAACAAAATAGACTAGACATTCAATTAGGACAAGTGCAATGGTGCCCAAGGAGGAAGAATTAGTGTGTGTCTGTGATGTCTTTGTCTGTGATGGTCTGTATGCTGCATTTCTGGGAAATGTTGTTCTTTCGATATTTTCAATACCTTTTTATTCAATATCTTTTTATTACCTTTTAATATCTATTTTATTAGGGTTTTTTTATTTGGATGAAAAAATAAGGCCCTGTGTGTATATAGAGAATGTGATGTAGTCTGTCACCCAGGTCATGTTCGGTGTCTTCAGGTCAGAGTTCAGTGTTAATGTCAGTTGGGCATTTTACACCTGAGCCTACTGGCTCATCAGGCCAGAGCTTATCCCCAGTTTCCGTAGCGTGAAGTGGCTAGGAGTTGCCAGTCCATCACAGATTACATTCCCAGTATTTTTTAATTTTTTAATTTTTTGCTACCCATTTATACTGCTGGGTGGACAGAGGCAGACTTGTGGTTAAGACCGTGCCCAGGGGTTCTAGCACAGTGGGGGTCTAATGGGGATGTGAACCCATGACCTCTGAATCATGTGCCAGATTTTTTATTTTTCACCTTAACCAATACACCACCAGCCCCACAAGTGTTAATGTAGATAACAAGTAATGAAAGTTTATATCTCTGGACCTCTCATTGCACTTTCATCTCAAGCTATGTCCAGTTGCATACTTCAGGAAGGGAGAGTGCATTCATTTCTCCAGTTGAGTGCATGCGTGTTACATGGTGAATGTTGTACGCCTGAGGTTGAGCAGCAATTGTCTGGTATGTCTTAGCACAGCAGTTTTACAATGAGCTTTTTTTTTTTTTTTTGGAAGAAGAAGGGGGGTTGCTCAAATGGCTTCTCCATGAGATTCTGCCTGATTTTGCAGTAAGCATTATAACAAACGACTGAGGCTTTTGGGCAAACTGGAGTGATTTTAACAGCTGTTGTTTATCTGCTCTGAGGCTTTCTCCAGGCCTCTCACGCAGTTCTCAATGGTTCTTTTCTATGTGGCTCTCAAGAGACAGTACGGAGAGGTGAGAACACCGGTAATGCAAAACACTTGGCTTCTACATTTCCCTGAATTTTCATGCGATATGGCTGCAGCTCAATTAATAAGATTTAATGGAGTTTATGGAGATGTCCGCATGTTTAATACATGGATTAGTACCATATTTTGCAGTAATGAAATATTCTCAAAACCAGGTCAAAGTCTGGTCCTTTCTCAAACTGCGCTGCCTCAGCCTGGGAATATGAGAAGCTGTTGGTTTGAAATCTGAGCAGTCCCTCGACTAGTTCACACAGTGTATCTCTGCTTCATGAGCACTTGATCCACTTGGCATTTATTCAGGTGCAGAAACCTGAGCTTTCAGAACAAGTGCTGTTCTTGTTCAAGGAATCGTTTCCCCCCTTTTCCTTCAAATGTAGGCAATCACGTCTGGTGTCAAAATTTTGTCAGTTTAATTTTGCACTGGAGCTATGAAAGTAATGTTGCTACAATTTAAAGAGAGCACATAACTACTCCTTTAGAATGGTGAACTAATTGTACTTGCGAAAATCCTCCCACACTGGCATCATCCTGTTCTGTTTTGTGAAGCTGTTCCGATTTGCTTAGGGGCCTAATGACATTTCAAACAGTGATTGGTAAAAATACAACACCAAATAAGACAAATTTGGGATGGTATGTTGAAGTTGAAAACTAGAGGCACACTCAGGGTGTTCCATTGTAACAGTATGTCTATCAGTACACCTTTTAATGTTATGAGCATTGAAAATTCTTTGACCTTGATATTGACCTTCCATGGTCACTCAAGGTCAAAGGTAATTGTGTCAATAATTTTCTAATTAGTAATTTCCTAATTGTGTTCTGGAGTAGCAGCATATCTATTGGCACTTGTTTCTTTAGTTATTAGTACTCAAAATCCTTTGAGTCAATGTCACAATGACCTTTGATTCAAGGACAAAGGTGATTGTGCCTGTAACAGGTCTGAGTAGCAGGTTACAAGAGACTCAGAGACGAGTGAACTGTCCACATGTCTCTGAGTCTCTTGTAACCTGCTACTCAGACCTGTTAAAGGGTAGTTTTCTGATATTTTTTAACTCTCAAGTTTTGGGAGTAAAGACACCACAGCTTTTCAGGTATTATTTTGTCCCATTTTACCTACAAACAGGTCTTCAGATGTTTAACAATACATGTTTATTCACTATATTTGCTACTGGGAATAGATCAAGCCCGCAGGCAAGCCAAACCAACACCTACACCCACTTCCTCTGCAACCATGCCTATGTTATGTGTGTAGAATGTCATTTTGTATGGTTTTGTTGAAAAATTGATGTTAGAAACCTAATGTACTTTTCTACATTAATGCTGCCACCACAGAAGTGTAAATTACTTTTCGCAAAGGCACTTAGACAACCCCATGCCATGACAAACCATAACATTGTGGATGGTCCTCTTTCTCTTTGGTTCAGAGAGCAGCATGTACTTTTTCCCCCAAAAATTACTGTTCCAATGTGTGATGGTCTATGTGTAACGGGACAAAATACTTTTTTAATTCCCACTAGGGGAGACATTTCATTATAACTATGCCAAGTTGTATTAATCCATTTGTGCCTGGAGGAGATACCTTGCACTCTGTATTTGTATAAATTATAAATGCAGTTGTATAAAATCAATGAAAGTATGTCACACCGTTAATTTCCAATTGGCATAAATGGTTTCCTGTCTGTATAGCACGCCATATATTTATAAATATCAACAAAAACAAAAGTTATAAAGGTGAGAGGTGTGTTTTGAAGGTGAAGATGTTCGATGTAATTTAGATGATGACGTTTGCATTTGTTTTAGTCTCTCAAAGCATCTGTCAGGTGTAAAGTGATATATCCTGTAGTCATTTGAAGTATGTATGTAAGAGAGGCATTTTGGGGGTTATAAAGATGGTCCTTTGGTTTGTATATTTCTGTTGCATAAATATTACTGTGTTGAGGAACAGGTCAATCAGATAACAGTTAAAAGTTTACATTAAGCCTTGGGTGGAGGCTTTTTGTTCCATGCTTCTCTCTTTCCTGATGAGTTTTAAACACAGTCTGTGTTACAGAGCTATTTGATCACTGGTTGCTGATGAACGTTTGTAGTTCCTGTAAATGTACCAGGATCGAGAAATCAGAGTATTTATTTGAATATTGTTAGGTCTTAGCTTAACTCTCACCAGAAATGGCACATTTGGAGATAAGCTCAAGGATAAATATTTAGGTTAAAAGTGGGATTGAGGAATGGATATGGTTTCCTGTGGGGTGTTGAACATTAGTCAGGGTGGGACGCACACTCAGTGCACATTGTTTATAAAGTGTTGAGTTGCACATCTTCCATTTTCCTGAGCCAAATTTACCAGTTACATTGAGTGTATATATGTTTGTGGCCAACTCTGTATTATCACATTTGTTATTATCATATTTTTATATTATCAGACACCAAATCTTGCCACCTTTTATTACATGCAATCATTTGTATAGTTTGTTTTGGAATATAATTATTGAGAGTGAGGAAGTGTTTGGATATGAAGCTGTGGTGCAGATATAAGAATTAAATTTCAACAATGTTCAGTACATCTTAAATGTATTAAACTATAGTGAACACAAAACAGGCACCTCAGATTTTGCAGATTAAAACCCATGCTCACATGGCATGGCCCAGTGTCACTGTACACTTTCGGTCGAATTTATTAGGAACACCCATACAGCTGCACATTCATGCAATTATCTAATAAGTCAATTGTATGGCAACAGCACGGTTCAAAATGTCATATAGATACAAGTCAAGCGGTTCAGGTAAAGTTCACTACAAATATCAGAATGAAGGAAAAAATGTGATCTTGGTCTTTTATCTTGGCATGGTTGATAATACCAGAAGAGCTTGTTTAAGTATTTCAGAAACTGCAGATCATTTAGTATTTTTACACTAAATAGTTTCTTGAGTTTCCACAGAATGGTGCACAAATTAAAGAAGAAGAAAAGATTATTGGCAACTCTGGTAAAAAAGGGTTTGAAAAAAAAAATCATACTTTTGGTGAGACAGCTTCGCTATTCAATGAAAAAATGAGAAATCCAACCTTTAAATTATTCAAATACATTTATTCAGGGAAAAACTATTTCTTATCAAGAAATTACTATTAAAAAAAGAAAAACACACGTGCCACAATCATTTTCATCCCTGGAAATGATCATAAATGCAATGTGACTTAAGCATGTTTCCCCAAAGTTACTTTTTCCTTGTAATTTAAGTCCCCAAAACGACCCTCAGATGCCACCTTAATGCCAACAGATATTTTGGAAGTAGTCTTTTCTGTCAGTTCTCCAGAAATGTTGGTGAATGGAGTTTACAATAACTTTGTTAAAATCAACAAAAAAATTATTAGCTGACCGTAGAATTAATCCTCTTACATGGTCAGCTTAGTTTCCTGTTTGGGGAGTGGTCACCTCACCTGAAAATGAGAGTGCACCAGTAAGGGTTTAGGACCTTGGATGATCTGGAGTGATTCCAAAGAAGAATGGTCTCTGGTGCTCTTCTCTGAATTTTCCAACCTAATAGAGAAGACGCGGTGCTGCTTTATTGGGAAAAGGAGGTTGTAAAAAAAAAAAAAAAGTATTAAATGCAGGGGTACCAACGATTTGCGACTCGTGTTTTTGCTGTAAATAATTTCTTGTTTTGAAAAGCAGGATGTAAAGCTCTGTGTGTGTGTGTGTGTGTGTGTGTGTGTGTGATATTTACATTACATACATTGTCTTCTATAGCACTTTTCTACATGCAAAATCATAGAAAATTCGAGATTCAGTGCATCGTGATATCGAATCGATCGAGTCATTGACAGGAAAATTATAATCAAATTGAATCATGAGATCAGTAAAGATGCAGAGCCCTAATGTCCATGCTTGTATAGCATACAGTATTATTGCCCATGGGAAAGTCTGTTGGCAGTGTTCGGTTTTATACTTTGGAGGATTCAGCCTGGGGCTGAACGTGCTCCATCGAAACAACTTAAAAGGTCTTAAAAGGTACAGTCTGTTTTGTACAGTGCATCCACGTGGCTGGACCTGTCCACCTAATTGTCCAGCAGTAGTTTGAGGTACCTGTAGCTTGTAACAACTTCTACTTTTGTTCCCAGAATAGCTGTAGGGTTAGGATCTGGCCTCTTCTTTCTAAAATCCACAATCATTTTTAAGATGTTTAGCTATAATTGGCTGTGGTTACACCAGTCCACAAACTCCCCAATGATGGCCCTGTATTCATGTTCACATCTTCCCTGAATGCATCTGACGACTGCTGTTTCATTGGAGACTTTCTGAAGAAAGCAGCTGTCAGAGTTTATTGGACGTCAGACGTATACAGTATGAAATGGAAAGGAAACAGGGCAGTTTGTTGTGTGGCCCCCATGCTGCTTTTCCAGAGACACAGTTTCGAAGTCGCACCAACTGAGGTCTGCAGGTTAGGTAGTCCATGACCCAGGAGACTGGTGCTGACTCCACTTGGATCTTCATCACCTTTTCATCAAGCAGCCCTGGCTGGACCATATTAAAAGTGCATGGGAGCCAAAGAACATGATTCTGACTGATGCATTAGCAGTGTCTGGGTGAGCATAGGTCCTCTCTAGCATGTAGATGAGCACATTATTCTCGCCAATGTTAGGGTAATGTGCAAATTGTAAAGGATCCATGTATCCACTTACTCTGGATCTGATATAAGTAAGGACCTGTTTCTCCACAGATGTACAGGGGTTCCTAATAAAGTGCCATATTTTTGTAACCAATGGTCACATCAGATAGGAATATATGATTAAAAAGAGTCTTTGGGTCAAAAACTATGAATCATGGACAAATACTATAGAGGGAAAAAAAACCCACCTTTTTGCGTCATTAGTGATAAATCATGTACATTTTTAGTGAAAGCATTTATGTGAAGTGCTGTGGTATATCTTTATTGGGAAGACATTAGAAGAAAGAAGAATGTGCATTATGTTATCCTGCAGGATTAAATTACCCGTAAAATGAAGCTACATCAATATTGTGATTGTAGGTTTCTGAAAATAAATCTATTGTACACTAATGGCTTCATTTTCCAGTAAGTTTGAAGTAAACATGAAATACAGCGGGTGGGGGTTAGAGTTTAAGGTGGGGTGAGGGGCCTTATCTAGTATGAATAACTTGGCCAAAAACTAAAACTGTAGCATTTCAGAAGTGTCATTTAAGAAACTGAAAGCTAAGTATGATTTACAAAATGTATTACACTAGTTACTTACAGTATCAGTACTTCTCATTTTTTAAGTGTTACATAACCCCCCAAAACACACACACACACACAAACACACAGAAAATAAAATAAAACCCACACACGCACATTTGACACTGCTTACTTTATGTATTTTGCTCACCATTTGAACAATGAGTGAAAATATTTGGAGGACTTTTTTAGCCCTACACGCCCCTTAGACATTTTATTGCTTTGCTAAAATATGTCGTGTGAAAGTATAGCAAATTAATCCATAGTATCGATTTCACTCTCATTCATTCTCTGCCAACAGAGTAATAGTTGTGAAAGCAACTAAAGGCTGTTGCACACCGTATACAACATCCACAACTGCAATGTGAAAATGTAAAAAGTTTGTGTGTGAAAACTACACACACACACACACACACACACACTCACACACTCACACACACACACTCAGGGGATACAGGCTGCATCTGATACAATTTCAAATTTTGTGTTCTATTTAATGCTCATTTCACTGTGATGCACTAAGTGAATGATAGAGGTATCTAGCACTGATTACATTTATAGACATGGTTTAGTTACACTTGCTGTTGGAATGTACTGCTGGTGGAATGTACTAATCTTGTTCAAGAGTTGAGGCTGGGACACAGAATGCTGGGCAACAAGACAGAAAGCAGCACTCTGTGCTGTATGTTTATCACTAAAATACATTTGTCCACTGTCCAGTGTTCTACATTTGAACACTGATGCAGGCTTTTTCTGCTTGTGCAGGTGGCTCAGTGGTTAAGGCCCTGGGTTGCTGATCCAAAGATCAGGGGTTCAAGCCCCAGTAACCCCAAGTTGCCAGTGTTGGGCCCTTGAGCAAGGCCCTTAACCCTCAATTGCTCAGCTGTATAAAAATAATGTATAAATGTAAGTCACTCTGGATAAGGGTGTCTGCCAAATGCTGCAAATGTAAATGTAATGCTTGTCATTTTATTGTGCAACATCAAATCCAATGAAGCCCTCATTTAATTGGTCAGATATTAATTTTATCACGCGAAATTTTGCAACAAAGGTATCCTGCTGAAGTTTTTGTTCATTTTGTGATTACCTCCATAGTACAGAAATTGTTTGTGCTCATTTTCCAAACTGCTTTATCCTTTATTAGGGTCACGGGGGGTCAATCCGGAGTCCATTCTTGCTGACTCCAGGTGAAAATGGGGTACTTCCTGAACAGCTCACTAGACCATTGTAGGGCCAATACACAACCATTCACATTTATGCATTTGGGCAATCCAGAATAGCTAATTAGCCTAACATGCATATCTTTCGACTGTGGGAGGAAACCGAAGCATCCGGGGGAAATCCTTGCAAGCTCGGTAAGATCTCACAAAACTGCAGGATTTATTGGAAAATCAGTGGATGCTCTGAATTACTTCATTGCAACTAGTTATCTTTTTCAAACTCACCGATCAGATGTGAGGTAAAAGAGGATGCAAAAAGGTCATAAGGGCAGGCTAAGTTACATTATACCTTTTCCACACATGCTGGTATGTAGTAGAGTGAAAGGCTGAGCAGTGTGAGGAAATATAAATAGACAATTTCCATTGCATTATAAACACTCTTCAGTGACTTCAAATTTCTCACTGTCTTTCTATTTCAGCATCTGTGCCCTGACATTGATTGGGTGCTAGTCAAATTTATATGTTGAGTTTTTCTTTTATGCAATTAAAGAATTTGTAGCCACATTTGTCACAAAGTTCACAAGTAGCGTCACTATCAAAGGTAAGTACAGTAGTATTGCCTGTTGTATGCGGTATTTAATTTTTGTGTGTTCATCTCTGTTTACTTTCTTTCAAACGGCTGGAGCAGAGTGCAAACCTCTGTCAAGCCCAGTAATCCACTGTATTAACCAATAGTGTCAAAAATCTTGCTATCTCACAATGATAAAGAGTCCTTAAAAATATGTTGGTTCCAGAATATTATCCTGATCATCCCTATAATCTAATGGAGTCATCCTTGTCCAAAGCCCCACCTCTGGTAAAAATTTCATGAAAACCCACATGACATAACTTCTTGAGTAATCTTGCTAACAAACACACAAATCCAACCAAAACATAACCACTTTGTTGAAGATAATAAACTTCAGTAAAAGTATCTTTGTACATACTGAAGTGTGCTTAAACAGTAGTGTACTTAAGTTCCATTTCCATTTTTTACACTTAAATAATAATAAAAAAAAGTCCATTTAATAAATAAAAAAGATATTTAAATTAAAAAAATATTTTTAAAAATAATTATTATTATTTACAAGCCTCTTGGTATTGATTTATCCAGTAAATCATTTCTGCATCGAGCAAGTCTTTCCCTTCTTAGTGCTTGGTGTTTGTAGCTACTCCAGCTGTTAACTTAAAAAAACTAGAATTTTATATTCTTTATATAATGTCTATTGCTTTGAAGTTAAAATGATCCGATTCTAATTCTAGCAGGGTATACTGTATACGGTGCTTAAATTTGGCTAACATTTTCATCTCAGAAAACAGTGGTGTCACAAATGATATGCCAATAAGCTAGATGAGCCAATTAACATATGAATATGATATGATTGACAGGTTATGTGGAGTTTATGAACTGTCCAGTATTAACTGATGTGCCACTCTCACTTTGTCACAAAAATGCTGCTTCTAAACATTTCGTTTTTGAAAGGGTTCATTGTTCAAACACTTTTGCCTTTTTGGTACCGCTTCTTTATTGACCGTAAATGTATTCCTGTGTTGACTAATAGAGTAATAATAGAGTTTTGGGGTTTAATTAGCATATCTGTACTGTTATTCTCTGTAGTCAGAAGTTGCTTCAAATTGAAATGAGCTTATTTCATTGCCGTAGACTTTGTGCTACATCAGCTGATATATGTTTCTGGTTAGCAGGTCAGCTTAAGGCCGTGTCAAAATAGAGTGGCAAGTTTTCCGTGTCCCATTAGTGAGTCGTGTCCTGTTACATTCCATAAATAGTGACACACTAACAGAGACCTCCATGTTTTGTTGGCTGACCCCTGCAGGTTTTTTTCCCCTATTGGTGCTATAAACAGTCTTGTAGTCCAAAATAAAACACAGTGCGATGTCAGTCAGTCATAAATCAGCTCTGAGTTCCTGTTTATTTCCTAATATGTCATCCGCTGTAATGTCCTTTAATCTAAGTATGAAAAAAAGACATCAGGTTGTCTGTCCTCAGTGTTTAGTGCTCCGTGGAGGAAAAATCTTTGACATTTTATTCTGCAGTTCTTTACTTTTGTCTTCCTTTTCAGGTAATTGTTGTGACATTGAATCAGTCTTTTTTTTTCCTTTGCTGATCTGAGGTGGTACCTCTTTCATACTGACTCATACTGATTTTTTCCTGTGTGGATCATCATCATCAATCAGACAGACACTTAATTTTCTTTGTGGACTGTGAAGTTGAATAAAGCCTAAAATAAACTCACATTTCCAAGTTACTATATTTGAAAACCTTAGTGGGTGGAGATGAGCACTGGACAGTATTATATTGTTGCAGGTCATTTCATATCTTAGTAATGATACATATCAAAATATTGCACATTTTCTGTTAAAATGAACTTATTTTTATTACAAAATTAGGAATGTAACAATTAAATAGGCAATTTTGTTTAAAGTCATATAATCACCTTTGGTTGTTTCATGGTGAAAGGGATATACTGTAAACTCTATCTTAAAAAAGTAGTTCATAAAATTGAAAGGATGAAGTAACTAAGAAAGATGCTTCAAATACATTTGATAAAATTTGAAAAATAATTGTTGTGAGGAATGTAGCATTTTTCAATTTATAAAAATCAGAAAAATAGTTAAATAGTAGTGAAGCTTTAGAAAATATGGTCAAACTAACTAAATATCTCATTGATCGGATGACGTACATACATCCATAATTATATTTTTTGCCATTTGGCAGACACCCTTATTCAGAGCAACTTCCATTTTTCTATTTATATAACTGAGCAGTTGAGGGTCAGAGGTTTTGCTCAAGGACCTAACAGTGGCTGCATGTACCAGGGCTTGAACCCCCAACCTTCAGATCAGTAGAGCAGAACCTTAACCATGATCCACCAAGCCCCACACTGTGAGTTTGACTTTATTTCTAATACTTTACTAAAACAGACTTTGGGTCTGACTTTTAATTTTGGGTGCATACAAACTGTTGTTAAAACATTTATATATTTTTAGATATTTTTTTCGATTTTTTTATATGGCAGGAAACACACAAATGCCTGAAAGGCAATTTCTTCAACTGAAATTAAGTCATATGAAAACGATAGTTAGTTACGTAGTAAAATTTTTTTGTTACGTTTGTGAAGCGTTGTAAGTGCTGGATTCATGACAGGAAGCATTTTCTTGGATTTACTACTGGACTCCCAAAGAAATGCATACATTTTATTATTTTTTGCTATGCACATGTTTTTTTCACTTTTGTAAGCTTTAATCAACTTCGAAACGTTACAATTTCCTTCTTGATGCCTGCCTTATCAATCCTGCCTTTCGCTCGGCAGGTGATGCTTCTTATAACAAGGCTCATGCTAAATTTTTTTTGCGATTTTGAGTAGGTCAGACCCTAAGCTAAATAATTATGTTTAATTTTCCCATATTTAATCTACATTATAAATCACCTAACAAGTAAACTCCTTGTTCCTCTGTGTGTTTTCCGCCATATAGAATATATTTCAAGTTACATTCTTATTATGTCTCTAATCAGGATTTACATTTTCTTTCGACAGAAACCAAACGCGTGTTATGCATGCTCATACATAAAAATGCTCATCAGAGAATCATTATATCAGTAGCATAGAGTATATTTGGCAAACAAAATGAGTTTTCCAATGCTTTTTTGAATAGAAAGTATCACAACTGACAGGCCCAATATCTGGAGCTTTGCACTGTATTATAAACCTGGTATAAGTTCATATTTTTATAAAGTTGGTGTTGATGATGATGATGGTGATGAATAATGAATAGTTCTTATTCGCTCTCTCATACACACACACACACACACACACACACACACACACACACACACACACACACACACAGACCCCCCAACCCCTGCCTTATCTATAAACATTTGTTTATCTCCGCCTACCTGTTCCTGCTTCC
>JBCNYH010000026.1:14692706-14704337 GCA_039654325.1 Tandanus tandanus
GTGTGTGTGTGTGTGTGTGTGTGTGTGTGTGTGTGTGTGTGTGTGTGTGTGTGTGTGTGTGTGTGTGTCAGTCAGAGGGAGTAAAGTGTGTGAGGCATGGACAGCCGGATACCATTGGTTTCCCTTTGCTGCACTGAGAAACTGTTAGTATGCCAGTTCTGTTCCCAACTGTCCAAAAAGTTAACAGTGTTATGAATAAGGCATGGATATGGCCATGCATTGTTTTAAGGGGGAAATGGGCCTCAAGGACTGTGCCAGGTGGAGCAGATCAGCACGGAGGAGTGATGAGACTGAAGGAGGGAGCTTGAGGAGTGCAAGACCTGTCAGGATGAGGTACAGTTCTGTTGATCTGAGACAACGCAGCACCCCCCTATTCACCAACTATTACCACTTAGAATGTTGTCTTTTGCTCCAAAAATAGAGAGCACTTCGTGGAAAATGCAATCCCTCTAACACACAAACCATTAGCAAGTGAATATGGATATGGCATGCAAAGTTCACAACACTGATTTGTTTATGCACATGATTTAAAAATGATTTATGCAAACAATTTTGAAGATTTTTTTCAAGGTACACGATTTTTACAGGCATGTTGTATTCGTAGCTTTGTTTATGTGGAATTCTTCACATTATGGTGGAATTATATTTCAGTGCTATCCCATGGCACTTATTTATTTTTGTTAAAATATATACAGTAGTAAAGTGCCATATACTTCCCTATATTATTATTAAGTAAGGCATCCATCTTGAATTTGCATAAGTTTGCTTATCAAAAACTATCAAACCATACATCTGCTGAACCGCTTAATCCTTCAACAGATGCTGGGAGGCTCAAGCCTATCTCAGCCGACTCTGGGTTAAGGAGGGGTACACCCTGAATAGCTAGCCAGACCATTGCAGTGCCAACACACACACACAACCCACACAAGCATGGGGAGAACATGCATTCTCCACACAGAAATGCCCTCGCCAAGCCCGGGACTCGAACCCAGGACCTTTTTGTTGTGACGCCGACGTGCTAACCACTACTCCACCATTGGATTATACATTTTTCCCTTAATATATAATCCAATTTTAGATAATTTAACTTATACTATGATATGTAAAATAATGAACATCTCAGTTCAGTTAATGGTAAAATAATGATTGTATTAAAAAGCTATAAAATTAAAATGCTTGACTATGAACGAGCTATCCAACAGTCTTAGTCCAACTTTGATCAAGTTGATTTGGTACTATTTCAGTCAGACTAACAGGTTTATATGTGTTTCAAAAGTCCAGTTTTAGTTGCACTAATACAGTAATTTGACTTTCTTTAATGTCATGTAAACATTCTCCGTGAATGAATAAAAAAAATAAAATTAAATCCGGGTGGCATGTGGCTCAGTGGATAGCACTGCTAACTAACAGAAAGAAGGTTCTGGGTTCAAAGCATGCGGTTAACTCGGGTCTTTCTGTGCAGAGTTTTCATGTCCTCCCAGTGTTTGTGAAGGTTTTCTCTGGGTACTCTAATTTCCTCCCACAGTCCAAAGTCATGCACATTAGGTCAACTGGCTACTCTAACGAAACCGCCTATACAGTGGGTATAGAAAGAAATACCCCTTGCAAAATATTCATATTTTCTGCTGTGCACTCAGAAATGAAGAAACACAAAAATATTTTTTCAGCTGGATTTACTCAGTGTAACTTACAGCAGCCAAATAGGGAAAAAAGAAAAAAAAAAACAGAATCACTGATATGGGTAATGGATCACCCCTCTGTGTCAGAACTTTAACGAACCACCTTTTACTCTGCATATATAGATTGTGCCCAATGTTTTTTTTTTTTTTTTTTTTTTTTTTCAGAACTGTTTAAGCTTGATCAAATTGGATAGTGACCATTGGTGGACTGCAATCTTCGAGTAATGCTACAGATTTTCTGTCAGGTTTAAGTCTGGGCTGCCTAGGCCAGCCAAGGCCATTCACCAATGTGTAGTCAACTTCGGATTATTATCATTAAATGCCCCTTGCATTTTTCCTTCTATCTTGACAAATACCCTGCTGCAGTAAAACACCCCCACAGCAGGATGCTACAACCTCAATGCTTTACTGTAGGTATGGTGTTCTTTGGATGGTAAGCTGTATTGGATTTCCACCAGATATACTGTTTGCAGTCGAGGCCAAATAGTTCAATTTTGGTCTCATCTGACCATAACACCTTTTTTTCTATTTGGCCTCAGAATCTTTAAGATAAGTTTTAGCAAAACTCAATGGAACAGTGCCTTTTTACTTGCAACCCTCCCATACAAGCTGCAACTGTGGAGTATTTGTGATACGTTTTGTCAAATACACACAGTGACCACATTTTTCCAAAACTTTGTGTAACTGCTTCAAAGTTGCCATAGGACTCTTGGTAACCTCTCTCAATAGTTTCCTTCTCATTCTCCTATCCCACTGGGAACAGTGGCCTGATCCAGGAAGAGTCCTAGTAGTACCAAACACTTTCCCCTTCTTGCTTATGGATTTCACTGCACTCATATGGATTGATAAAGCCTTTGGTTTTTTTTTTTCTTCTTTATTTGTGGTACCATATCCTGACTTATGCCTCGCCACAACTTTATTCCTGAGATCTCTTGACAGTGCATTGTAAGATTGGCTCCAGATTTCCTTGTGATTTTGATAGATACGCAGTATAGATAATGGATGGATGGATAAATTAAATTCAAATAAATCTAAACAGCCCAAATAGAGTATGAATCATGTGGTATGCAGTTGTCATCATACTATATTAACTGTGACACATCTGTGCAATGTTAACCTCCCTAAAATTCTGATCTGGGTTGTGGCCCTGATCTGTCCATATATCTGTAATTGCAGATCAGAGAAACTATTACTGTAACCAAAGTCTTGGATTCATATGGTCTTACAGATCCATGTTCCAGATTTGACGATCAAGTGCTTGTTTTTCTCAATATCCTAAGGCTAAAACACATGAAAAATGAAGCAGCCTTTTGTTTTCATGCTCTGAAAATCTAGAACACACTACCTTTTGATATTCATCAGATCCCCTACTTAATAGTTTTATAGTTTAGAGTTTTAGAATTAGAGTAATAATTCCTAAGTAACAATCCAAGTTAAAATTATTTCTAAATAGGAATCAAGGATTAAAGCTTCTTCCTTTCCAGTAAAAGTGCCTTTACCCCAATTATGGGAACAACACCGGTGTCTTCTCTTTTACTTTTAGTTTCAATGTCTCTCAAATGTGCATCTTTTGAGAAATTATTGCAACACCATGAAAGAAGTCACAAACTGTTCTATGCAGTGTATATATAAGAATACACACAACTGGCTACAGTCAATCTGATCAATGTCAGAGAGGGAAAAGCTGTCCTTGCACCAAATAAGTGTGACCAATAATTAGTTTTACTTAGCAAAGAGAGTTTCATTTTCCTACAGAGTTAGATTTTGTCAAAATATGTATTCAGACAAGGCACTCAATTCTAAAAATAAAAAGAGTGCAACTAGGTGGTTTTTAGTCTGCACGGATTCTCCCCTTGACTTAAGTCCATGGGTTACATGCCATGAAGTCAGTTATGCTCTTTGGACAAGTTAAGCCACATTGAACAAAAAAACCCCAAAACAAAGCAAACAAAAGAACATCTACACACGTTCCGCCTTTGACTCAAGTGCTTTTTCAGCTGAGGGCTATAGTAAATCAAGCACCACTCTGTGGCAAAACACATTATTGCATGTAAGCATGCTGTTGTGAGCAAAGCCTGATAAATAAGTAAATTAAGTTTAAATTAAATAAAATATCAATTAAGAGGAGTACAAAACCATGTTAAAATGATTATAAAACAAACCATGTGATGTCTTATTCCTAAATCAAAAAGACAGCACTGCATATGCTTGTGCACCTGAGAGGGTGGCAGTAAACAGAGGAGAACTCGCCAAGTACTCAGACGGCCTAGTATTCCAACCTCATCTATACTGGAGCTCACTGACAGACAGTTCAATTTCATCTTGAACAAGAATCCAATAGCCAGCTCAAAGTGCAGAACACACCTGTTAAAATTTGCAAACATAAACAAAACAAAACAAAAATCCCAGTTTAGTTTGTTTTTCTTGTACTTCCTGTTGTATATACTAAAACACTTCTATGAAGTGCAGTTTACTTTTGTTTTGTTACTTTACTTTCGATTCTGAACAGACCACAACAGATGTTTTTAGAAACACAGAGATATTAGCCATTCAGGGTGTATCCCGCTTTCACCCAGTGTCGGCTGGGATAGGCTCCAGCTACCCTGTGATCCTATACAGGATAAAGTGATAAGGAACATGGAATGGAATGAAACAGAGCTTGAGCTCAGAGCTCACCGGTCCTGCCACACTGTCATTGGTAATATATGTAAATATAACCTCTGAGCATCTTGTTTTTCTTTATTTTTCTTGTGTTTCCTGTGGTATATACTAGACCTCCTCTATGGAGCATGGTATACTTTCAAGTTCATGTAAATAAGAACGCCGAACACACCAGACACCGTTAGCAACACAGTGCTATTAGCCACCTCAAAGCAAATCTGACCTGCTTCAGTGTCATGGTTATTTTATTTTGCTTTTCATTTTGTTTTTGTATAGTACTAAAAAAAAATCTGTAAAGGGTTTAAAGAGATGCCATTACACAGCTTTTAGTCTCTGCACCTGCCTGCACTGGGACCTCGCCTACATTCGGAGCCTACTTAGGAGCCCATGCGGTATATACTAAAACAATTACGCACTTCAGGCTCAGTGGATGTCGCTAAAATGAATATTTCCCTCAATGTTCAATCTCAGGGAATATTTAGCACCATCCACTGAGACTGAGGTGCATAACTGGTAATTTTTCTGTCCTTACCCACCGGATATGAGCACTCGTTTATTCTGATTGGCTACACTACTGTGAGGATATGACCCAATATACCATTAGTAGGTATGTCACTACAACAAAAAAAATGGGAGACATCACAAATGATGCTAGGCTAATTGCGAACACTTCCATTCGTTTTAGACTTATTTTACAAATACCAAAAAAATTTGGAATGAAAGTATTGGATTGTGAAAATTGAAAAAAAAATTTTTTTATTCATGTTGTGCTAGCATTGCTTAATTTTAAAGAATTAAATGAAAATAATTAAATACTATAATAAAAATTTGTTTACTTACCAAGTTAAACTTTTGAAATAACTGTTAATTACACCATCCCAATGATACAAAGAACGCTTTTTTTTTTTTTTTTTTTTTTTTTTTTTTGTAATTTTCAAGGTAAAAAACGCAATTTTCAAACTTTGAGTTTCAAAGGATACAGTAATAGAGTGCATGTGGCTATTGTGGTGGAGCATGCATTATCACTGTCACAGTTAAACAATATAAAACTAAACCATGAAAATCTCATTTTGGTTTGCCTTTCTTATTAATGTAGTATATACTAAAACTTTAAATGAGTTTCAAAAGATGACATAATGAAGTGCATATGGCCATTGTAATTGAGTATGCATGCCAAGTGTCACACTTTAAATGTATAAAAATAACCTATAAACCATAACAATTATTCACCTCAGACTTTCTGGATATTGCTAATATCAGCAATATATTCAACTCACCCTGGATGGGTGAATAACTGTTATTTATTCCACCTAAACTAATTTGGGAATAAATTCAGGCTCCCACATGGGTTTTTTTGTAAAAGAAAATTTAAATCATATTTATTCTTCAGTAATCAAGACAACTGGCCTGAAGTTTAGAATGTACTTATTCCTTACTTATTGTGTTCTTAATTCTTACATATTAAAACACTTGTTCTACTATATTATTTTCTATAAGTTTTATAAGTTTATATATTCATACATTTGTTCATTTGCTGAACCGTTTAATCTGACTTGGTTCATGGGGAGGCTGTAGCCATCTCAGCCGACACTGGGTGAAGGCAGGGTACATCCTGAACAGCTGGAAAGTCCATTGCAGGGCAACTCACATGATGGACATGTAAAAATGGATACAAATTAATTTCATTTATTTCCTTTCATTTTTCAAGTTGCCTTATTCTATTTAGGGCCACGGGGAGGCTGGAGCCCTCCCAGCCGGCTCTGGGTAAAGGCAGGGTAAACCCTGAAAAGCTCGCCCATCCATCGCAAGGCAACATATGCACAACCATTCATACTAACATTCTCACCTGGGGCAATTTGGAACAGGCTTAATGAACATGGCATGTGGGAGGAAAGAGGACCACACAGTGGAGACCCATGCCAGCACTGAGAGAACCTGCAAACCCCACACAGAAATGCCCTCTCAGGCATGGGGCTCAAACCAAGTACCTTCTTGCTGTGAGGTGGAAGTGCTAACCAGTATGCCACCAAGACTCCATAAATGGTAATCATAAATTAAGATGAATTTTTGTAATAAGATGTTGATGTAACATTTAAGGAAGAGGTCTCCAAAATCAGTACAGTCAGTTTAACTTTGTTTTCTGACTCAGGAAAGTCAAAATCAAAAAGTTTTGAGCCTCACACAGAAAGAGCAAGATATTTGTATTTATACTGCTTGATTTTTCAACATAGTCCCCTTCCAACTCTACACACTTGTTCCATCTAGTTTGCCACTCATTGATACCCGATCGGTAGAACTTATCCAACTTGGTCCCCTAACCAGCTCTCCACAGCAGCAGTCAGCTCATCATCATCCTCACATCTCCAGCCCTGAAGCTGTTTTTTTGGCCCGGAAAAGAGGTGGAAGTTGCTGGGGGCTAGGTCTGGAGTATAGGGTGGGTGAGGGAGATTCATAGCCACACTCGTGCACAGCTTCTGTCACAACTCGGCTGGTGTGGACTGGCACGTTGTCCTTGTGAAGCAGAATCCCACAATGTAATTTTAAACGGCTTTTCTCCTTGATGGATTGGTGCACCTGCTTCAGTAGGTTACTGTAATATTCCCCATTCATTGTGGTTCCATGGGGCAGGTAGTCAATGTGGATCACTCCTTTGCTGTCCCAGAAAATTGTCGCCATAACCTTCTTGGTGGACCTGGTGACTTCGAACTTCTTTGTTTCTGGAGATGTGGCATGTTTCCATTCCATCGATTCCTGTTTTCTCTCTGAATCACAATGATAAAGCCTGGGTTGGCATTGTACTGAGTTAGCAAGGCTCCAATGATGGTCAGCCTCAATAGCATCATGTCTTCTTCTAACTCATGAAGAGTGATACGGCGGTTTTCCATCACAAGTTTGTGCACCGTGTCAATGTTTTCCGGGTTGGTACTGGTTGATGGCCATCCTGACTGGGAGACATCTTCTAAACTCTTTCTGCCATGCTAGAATTCCTTCACCCAACATTTGATAATTGCAGAAGAAGGGAAGGCTCCCCATAAATGACAATCAATCGCTCTTTAACCTGTTTGGCAGATTGACCCCCCAGGACTACAAACTTTAGCACCGCTCTATACTCAGTTTTGTCTATTTTGCCAACTCACTGGGGGTTATGTCTCTTCCACAAAGTGGTGTGATTAAACAATTGCAGCCAGCAATACGAGCCTACATGGAATCAGTAGCTAAGACATTGATGTACATCAGGTGTGGTGCATTGTACTATATAACTGGGAAAAAAATGTGTGAAATGTGTCAAAACTTTTTGATAACCCCTCACAACATCATTTATGTTTAGTGATAATATAACAGGCAGCAATTCCTATAAACAAGAGAGAACTAAAAAAGGGAGCATAGATGATAAAAAGTATAAAATGTTAATTTTTAAAATTAATTTCATTGCTCAAAGAGGAACCAGTTGAAATGAAGAAGTCGTCTTGCTCCCACTCTTAATTTAACAACAAATTTGATATTTTTCAAACAAGAATACTTAATCAAGTGTTTTATTCTTTAAAAATATATACATTTCCACACATATGTACAGGTATGTGTGTATATACTGTGTGTATGTATCTGGGGGGTATTGTTTAGAGGGTTTTAATATATGCTATATGGCCAAAAATATGTGGACATCTTGTGATGAACTGGAACACTAACTGCACCCCAGGCCTTCTTACCCAACATCAGTGCATGATTTAACTAATGCCCTTTCCCCACAGACACTCGCCAAAATCCTAACCAGTAGAGTGTCACTTAGTGTAACAGCAAAGGAGAACTAAATGCTAGAATGGGATTTTTAAAAGCGTGTATGAGTGTTATGGTTAGGGATTCATTAACTTTTGGCAATAGGGTATTTAATTAATGAACTGGAAGAACCTCAAATCGCAATTGTATGGAAACTAGAATTTTAGATAAATGAAGAAATGCATTTATTATTATTTTTTATTTTTTCAGTTTAGCAGTTAGATACACAAAATGTACTTTTGCAGCTTCCTTTTTTTTCTTCAATATAAACTTACTTCATATCCAGTAGGATGTGCATAAAAAGTTGTCCCAGCAATTCCAGCTCCCTTCTGTTTGTACATACTGCTGCTATGTGACATGTGGCATACGCATGACCATCAAAGGCTATTTCTGGCCATATGGAGTGCTTGTTCTTTATTTATCTGTCATATTGAGGTTTGATATGTGAGGTATACTGTTCAAATGTTTTTGGAGGCTTTTTTTTTTAGTATAAACTGTGCCATAGATTTTTTTATTTTATGATTTGTACATTACCAAGTCAGTACAAAAAAAACATTTTAGATTTCCAAACAGTAGTTTTCCAGCACAACATTAAATGTTGCAGAAAATATCTATGTTTTAAATATGTTGGGGTGTCAATAAAGAAAGGAGCATTTTACCTAAGCATCCACTTTCATGGGCTCCCGAGTGGCGCATTGTCAAGGTGCATGGCTATCAACGTGGAGATCGCAAAGTTGATGCCGCAGCCATCCGCGACCGGATCAGTCAATGGGAGCTAATTGGCCGAGCTCTCTTGGGAGGGAGGGATGGCATACGCTCCCCTGTCACTCATAACGATCACCAGTTAAGTGAGCTCATGTGTACAAAAGGGGCGGTTTCCCTCCGAGTGTGTTAGGCCACCTCCAAATGCGCATGCATAAAGAGGCGGGTGGCAGCATGGCATTTTGCAGAGGGAGCGCCGGCCTGGTTGGTGGTCGTAGGTGATAAGGAGGCAAATGGTGACAGGTGGGAATTGGATTTAAAAAAAAAAAAAAAAGTCCACTTTGAGAAAAAACATAATGAAGGCTGCTGGGTTTTGCAAGCAAATAAAGAAGAAAGTGTATCAGTCAAAATCTCCAGGCGAAATCTGGCAAGATGCTTAGAGAAAGTTACAGCTCATTACCTTGTAAAACTGTGCAAATATATTTTATCTATTCGAATAGATATAAATATTTCTAATATATATATAATATATTTTTTAATTAAAGGGTCATCACACCAAATATTGACTTTATGTTTTTAGTCACTCTATGGCATTTCTTTGCATGTGCCTAAGACTTTTAAGTTTCAAGTTTATTTGTCACATACAGATAACAATGAAACATCACTACCGGCAATGACATTCTTGGACTCAGAACTTTACTGTATCACATTAAAATCATATAAAACTGTCCTTAATTATTTCATTATGGTAATGCACAGTCAAACACTGAACTTATTCCATTTCATGTGAAAACGTGATGAGGAATGTATCACTTTGTTGTGTAATTTTCATTAATGTTGCATTTAAAGCAGTACTTTAGCGTAGTTCAGTGTTTATTGTAATTGAGTGTTTGACCTTTTAGTGTTGCCTAATATAAAAAAAAGATAATCTTGCAACTAACATAACATAGAAAATCTCAAAGCTACAAAAGTTATTTCAGCTTCTGTAGCTTTGGGATTTTCTATCTTATGTTGCAAGATTATAATTTTTTTGTTACTTATATATTTCAGCATAAAGGTCGGGATATCCGTGGCTTCCAAGATGTGCAGCAGAACGACTCTCTATTACACAAGAGTTCATGAGACCAAGTGTGGGTTAATACACAGTCTCTGAGAGCTAATTGGCCGAGCTCTCAGGGAAAAAAGGATGGCATATGCCTACAGTGATTACTTACACCACTCCTGAATATGCATGTGCAGCAGTTCAAAGAAATGCAGTTGACTGGCATCATGTGCGTTGCAGGATGAACATGTTTACATTTGCCCTCACTGACGGTGGTGATCGTGCGATAAGGAAGCATATTTTTCAGGTGGGAATTGGCTATAAACCCCCGGAAGAAAAAAAAATTGATGGTACTTTTATATAAAATGAGGTGTATTAAGTGCTGCCAACACCATGCTTCTCTGTGTTCAGTGTTGTGGTGCTCTTTTTCTTGATGTGCAGTTCAAACATACCTTCTGGAAGAAAAGTTCAACCTTGGCCTCTTCAGACTATAACATATTGTCCCACATGCTTTTCAAAGACTTAATTTAGATTTTTGCTAACTTTAGCCAAGCTTGGATAATTTTTTAAGAAAATATTTCACAGATATATGAAGAATATGTGACAATTTTTGTCACATCTATAAGACAACCAGTACTTGCCAGAAATTAATTTTTATTCACTTATATTATTTCCTACTGAAAGTTCTTAGTTTGGTTTTTTTTTTAATTGAATTGTACAGATTATAGATCGCATTTAAGGTGGAAAAACGTTCCAAGATGGTGTGTAGACATTTTATGTCTTCTGTGAACAATCGCTATGTTTTTTCGTAACAAAATGAAATAATTATATTAATAATAATAATAATAATAATAATAATAATAAATAAAAATATAAATCAAGGTTTATATATATATGCAATAGCTGCTCAAATACTACAACTACTACTACTACAACTACTACTACTTCTTCTACTACTACTACTACTACTAATAATAATAATAATAATAATAATAATAATAAAAAAGCTAGGGACAGCAAGAATTTTAAGATTGGTTCTTGGATGCTAAGTATCCTATGAGAAGGACCCTGTGAAACCTTTGGCAACAGATTGTTGTCAAGTTTCACAGTTTTAACCAGAGTAACCAATAACAAAACTCTGAGAAGTAAGACATCAAACAGCAAACTACATTGAGATTTTTATAGTTTATACATATATTATTCATTACAGAGGCAGGTCAAGTGAGCTCTGTACACTCAAAAACAGAAGTAAACACGATGGAAACAATGTTTGTTTAGCCTGCTCGTTTCTATCTTCAGACATGAACCCGGCATGTATAATAGTCCAGAACCACTGAAGCCATTAACCACTAAGCTCATTTTTAAAAGCATTAAGTGTGTCTGGAGAAATTCGGGCCAACAGTCCATAAAAGCCTTTTTCGTCATGGAAATCTTTTACAAAGCTGGTGAACTGGTCAAGGTAAACTCTTAAGAGCCAGCCACACTACAACAAACAGCCTGTGTTTGTCACCTCGTACATGGCCCAGAAATGTTCTTCACCAGTCAGAGGCAGATCCCTCTGACTGGTGAAGAACATTTTGAGCTTCACAAACAAATCGGAGCTGTGAGACATTCTCACAATGATCACCTAAATTTTATTTTACACACTTTTTATTTTGGTGGATGGAGCAAGACATGATGTCCCAGATGTGCTCAGTTGGATTCAGGTCTGGGGAACGGGCGGCCAGTCCATAGCATCAATGCCTTCGTCTTGCAGGAACTGCTGACACGCTC